>CM067221.1:120615024-120731235 GCA_034190945.1 Octodonta nipae
GATGTATATTGATTCATTTTCGACTATGAATGTTGCTTATTATTGCATTTTTAGTAACATAAATATTACCTATGGAGAACCAATTAGGAAATTTCGTTAATATTTTCATATCGTTCGTCGTTTTACTGTAATCTGGTGTTATGAATAGTCCTGATTTTTATTGCTAAAAAAATATGTTGATAATAAACCATATTTTGTCATAAACATGTCGTTACAGATATTAGCAAAAAATTACTATCATTATATTAGTCATCCATGATAAAAGCGAATTTAAGCTGTCTGTGTGTTTTTACGTCTATATTTTTTCAAGTTCAAACTGCTGAACGAATTTTGACGAAATTGTTATGCAAACAGCTTAAGTTTTAAACTTTTTTAGATTCAACCCCAAAGGGATAAATGGGGTTGAAAAGGGATATCAGAGTTTGTAGGGGAAAAACTAAAACCTCTAAAATTTTGATAAATTTTGTCTGGGAGGCAGCTTGTGTATTTCGAATTAATAGGCCAACCATGTATTAACCAGTACCGGCAGCCATAGAATAGGCATGGATAATACAAAGATCATGTTGAGAGAACAACATTAAAAAAAAACAGATAACTTAAGGAGACAAGCTGTATGATGGTAAACACCAGCCGGATTTGGGATGGAGAAATATATTGCTCTTCATTTTGCGTTCATTTAAAAAAATAAAGGATGGGCAATGGGAAGAAAAAACTATTTCCCTAGGATTGCTTGATATAGCAAATGTTAAAACTCGTTGAATTTTATCTCGAAGTAGAAGTTTTTCTTGTACAATTTTCAACTTCATCACTTCAAACACCCGTAGGGGTGAGTTTCAACCCCTAAATTAAACTGGGATTGAACTTTATGTGACACTTTAGATTAATGACCATCGAATTCACTTATCAACAGAGCAAAGATAAAAATTAGGAAATGTTTTCTATATTTTTCATTAAGTTTATCACTAAAAATAGTTAAAATAAATTCTAATATTATATTTGGAAGAAAACAGTACTAGTCTCTTTCCAAACAGTCAAACCGGGATTTAAAATTCGACAGGTCCGAGCGATTTTTTTTTATAAAACCAACTATGTATGAATTATCGGCCCGCACTGTATACAGGGTGAATTTTTTTTGGTGATAAGTATGGGGATCTCGGAAACTAGCGGAGATAGAGCAATGGTTAAATTGGGAAAGATTTGCAGTTTTACTGGCCCAATTTAATGACACTTTCGGATTTTTGTAATAAGTCATGACTTACTAGATATTTTGAAAAAATGAAATTCTGTCGCCTTAGTCAAATTACTCTAGCTCCTTTGTTTTTGATTTTATAAAAAAAGTGTAAATATCAAAATTGAAGGGAATTGTATCCCGAATATGATTGTCATGTCCTCGTTTGCGTGACAGCTCTCGTTTTCGAAATATGACACAAACTTATATTTTTATGGAATCCATAGTTGGTTATGAACTCAAAAAACCGGACAACGATATAATACTCGATATAGTTATTCATAAAAATAACGGAGTTATGGATGCTTTTCTCTCTGATTTTCACTTTTAACATAGGTAGCCATGAAAAAGATTGTTTTCACTTTGATGTTTCCTCACTTGAGAGTAATTTCAGAAAAACTATGGTGGAATGTTATATGATAGACATAAACATTCAGTTCGTGCAGCTGAGGAATACTTTCATAGGTATTTTAATCGTCGTCAACCTACTCTATGTACATTTAAGAGGTTTTACGATAGTTTACGCAGATATGGATCTTTTACCAAAGCACCAAAGAAACGTAATCATATTAACGGAGCAGCACAAATAAATGTTTTGGTAATGGTAAATTAAAATCCATATCTACATTAACTCGTGAGAGTGCGGAAGAAGCTGGCACGTCTCAACGAACTGTAGTTAAGGTACTAAAAGTGCAGAACTTCCACCTGTACAAACTTTCAATTTCTCAACTTTGCATGCTGGTGACGAACATCGACGTATTTTATTTTGCACATGGTATAGAGACATGTGCCTTGACAATCCAGTTTCCATTTAAGGCGTTATGGTCAGGGTGAAACTAGATTACCTAACTGCGGTATGTTCAATAGACACAATGAGCATATCTGGGGCCTTTTATCTATGACGAATCACTTACTGGGGAGTGCTACTTGCATTTCTTGCAATACACTTTTCAAGACGTATTGCATAATTTCAATTTGAGAACTCGTTTAGAAATTGAGCGGTTCCAACATGATGGAGCACCTTCTCATAACTCGTTATTAGTAAGACAACACATAGATAATATCTATCCAAACTCTTGGATTGAAAGACCCCGGTCTCAAGATTTGGCAGTTATAGACTTCTATTTATGGGGTGTCCTAAATAACAAAGTATACAAAAGCAAGTATGGGACAGTTGGTAACCTACGGGAGGCGGTATTACAAGCAACTGAAGAAATTGTTAGGCGGCCTGTCAGGAAAGCGGTAATGTCAATCTTAAAAAGATGCAATTTTTGTCTAAATAACAATGGTGGACTTTTCGAACATAAATTATAACCATTATTATGTACTTTAATTTCTTACTTTTTTATTATGTACCTACTTATTTAATTTTTTCGTTATATCTGATATACCTAATAAAAAAATCGTTCATGTTTATGAATAACTATATCGAGTATTATATCGTTGAAAAGTTCTAAAAATGTCCGATTTTTTGAGGTTCAAAAAAAGATAAGTTTGTGTTATATCTCGAAAACGAGAGCTATCACGTAAACGAGGACATGACGCGATACAATTCCCTTCAATTTTGATATTTACACTTTTTTTATAAAATCAAAAACAAAGGAGCTAGAGGGATTTAACTAAATCGACAAAATTTGGTTTTTTCAAAATATCTAGTAAGCCATGACTTTTTACAAAAATCCGAAAGTGCCATTAAATTGGGCCAGTAAAACTGCAAATCTTTCCCAATTTAACTATTGCTCGATCTCCACTAGTTTCCGAAATCCCCATACTGATATTCAAAAAACTCACCCTGTATAATAAGTCGGCTGTTTGGAAAAGTCAAATAATATGCTACTGTACTGTAATTTTTGTGTTTTTATTTTTATTTTTTACAAAAAAACATTTTTTAAAAATTTTTCAAATTGGTGAAAATTTACCTTTTTATGTCCTAAACACACTGTGATTTTTTTTGATTTAAAGTATGTATTTTTTTCACCTTGTTGTGACTTAATATCGTAAAAGAACACTAATTTTCGATCGAAAATTCTCACGTCAAAATATATGCTTTTTTAAAGAAGTCGATGTGCTTTTGGTTTGTTGAAATCTCTACTTTGCGATGGTTTAAAAATATATATACATTACTATGGTAAATTCTCAAAAAATTGGTTAACAAAGTTAATATTTAATAAGACATCTACAATATTTTGAGAAAAACTATATAAACTTCTTAAATTATAAGGGAATATATATATATTATATATTATATATTGCTATTTTAAGATTATATTTACATACCTGAGTGACCTACGGAAAAATTTTAGCCCTTCAAAAGGTATTTCGTAGAGAACTGAGGAAGGTGCTAGAAGGGTCTGGACCTTACTACTTAATTTTCAGTTTCGAGTTTCTTTCCTTTCTTTGCATTTTATGAAAACATTTATCATAGTAATGTATATATTTTTCACACCATCAGAAAGTAGAGAGCTCAACGAACAAAAAACTAACCGCCTTTTTTAAAAAAGCAGATCTTTTGATGTGAAAATTTTTGGTTGAAAATTAGGGTGCTTTTTCGATATTAAGTCAAAATAAGGTGAAAAAATAAATATTTGTAATCAAAAAAATTACAGTGTGTTCGGGAAATAAAAAGGTAAGTTTTCACCAAATTTCGTGAAAAAAACAATTTTTTGAAAATAAAAACCAAAATCTTTGTTTTTTGAATTTTTCACATAAATTTTGATGTTATGAGAAAAAAATCACAAAAGTTGTAGATATTTTTTTACCTACAACTTTGCCGGAAATCGAGAAAAATCGTTTTTTTTACCCTTAAAACCCCTTCACGACCTCTGATCGCCCGTAAATTATTTTTCTTTTTATAGTTGTCGTATTCCCTTCCTTTTCCAACAGGTTTCATCCTTCTTTTATTTTTTTTTCGTTTTAAAAATTATCGACCCTGGTCTATAATTTAAATAAGTACCGTTTTGAATTTCCACTGCTTGAGCTATCGAGTCGATGTTCAGCGCATGCGCTCTGTGTTATACTCACCATAGAGCTAATACCTAAATACAGAGTAGGCGAAGTATAAGCGCCTGTACAAGTGGAATCGTAACGCTGGGTGGGAGAGAAAGTAAACCGAATGGACGTATCTATTTCTGTCTAGAGCTGCTAGTAAAAACTAAAGGTAATTGACGTAATCAAGCACCAATTAGACGTGAGCTTAGACAAAGATAGATACGTCCACTTGGGTTTCTCCCTCTCTCACCGCCCAATACGGTTTTCTTGGGGCCACACGTACCCTATATTAAGTATTACCTCTATGGTACCTACATCCGTTGGCAAGCAACTTTATATAAATGAAACAAAATTATGCGCATGCGTCAAGGTCCGTCAATTTTTTTTATACAGTTTATACTTGTTTACAACGTGAATACGAGACTTTCAATGTAATTTATTGATTTTCTATTAGTAGTAAATTTTTAATAGTTATAAACTTAAAGTGAACTATCAGAATAACGATTTTAATTGACATGAGTATACCTAACATTTCATCAATAAAGAATGGAGCGAAAAACATTAATGTCATGGAATATGTGGGAGCCATACAGTACAGTAAATCATTTTTGGGGAATTTATTTAACTTAGTTATTATTAGTATATTATTAGTTTTCTAAAGCCTTGTATCGAATCTCGACGAAAGCCTATTAGATCAACTAAAAGAATAAAGAGTTAAAAGTATGTCTAAAATGTGTTAAATGTGATTTATGAGTGAACAAAATGATCGTGGATTGCAAGTAATTGATTATGTAAATAAAGATGCATATACGAGGTGTGGCTATTAAATAACGGGACTGACACTGCAGTGGAATGAGTGCGCATGCGCCAATCAACATTGACTAATAGCGGTTTAGTTTGAGGCTTCCCCTTTAAAATGCAGTTAGTCTCGTTCCTGTAAACAACATCGTTGAGACATAACCTTCATTTACGTTAGTGTTGTTATTTTATTTTGCCGGAAAATGGTTAGCATAATAATAGAGCAACGAATTGTTATCAAATTCCACTTTAAACTTGGAAAAACCGCTCCCGAAACTTATAATATACTAAAAGACGTGTATGTCAGTGAATGTTTATCGCGGACTCGTGTTTTTGAATGGTTTAAGCGTTTTTAAGATGGTCGACAAGACGTTGAAGATGATTCGCGGCCAGGTCGTACTTCAACATCAAAAACGGATGGCAATGTGGAAAAAGTTGCTAATTTGATTCGATCTGACCGTCGATTAAGTATTCGAGCAGTTGCTGAATATGTAGGCATTGATAAAGAATGTGTACGGCAAATTTTACGTGACATTTGAACATGCGAAAAGTGTGTGCAAAAATGGTACCAAAAATTCTCACGATGGAACAACAAGCAGCTCGCAAAAATGTTTGTACTGACACTTTGAATGCCATTACTCACCAGACTTAGCACTATGTGACTTTTATCTTTTCCCTAAGGTGAAATCTGCATTGAAAGATACGAGATTTGAATCCGCAGAAGCTGTTCAAAAGAAAGCAAGAGTCCTAAAAGAGTTGACAGAAGATGACTTCCAGCATTGTTTCCAACAATGGAAAATTCGCATGGAGCGTTGTAGGGATAGAGAAAGGGTGTATATTGAAGGCGATAATAAGTAATTATGTATAAAATAAAAATAATTTTTTTACAATATCAGTCTCTTTATTTAATAGCCACACCCCGTATTTATTTATGTGTACCTATGTGTTTTTTAAAACAATAGCTTGCTAAAAGATATAATATTAACTAAATCGAGTGTTAGCCTTTTCAAAAACAGTTGTAAATAATGTACTCGTGACCAGGCATGGATGCAAAGTAATTTTAATTAAATATTTATATACTGAATTTTATATTTTATTTATATCAACTGTGCAGCCTTCAGTAATATTGCATACAATTTTTGTACAGAGTTCGTGCAAATCTTATAAATTAACTTTCGTATATCTGTCAGTCGAAAGATGAATAGCGAACATAATTAAAATCACAAATTGTAGTAAAAAGTGCAATGACTGAGAAAACCATAGTAATAATAAATAAATTACAATTGTAGTTTTTATTACTAATGTTTATTTTATTAATTATCAGCATATGAACTACTTTAAACCTAATATGAGTATCATTTTTGTCCTAACCTGTCAAATAGATCAGCTTCTTTCCGCCTTGTAGATGAAAACAACACTTTAACCACCATTTCAACTTAATACAATTAAGTGATTTAGTTGAAAGATGAGGAAATAAAGACCCACAAATTAATATTTCATTTAATTTCAATGATAATAAGAATGATATCAGTTCCCCATGCATATTTGTAAAAAGTATCTGAAATTTTCATATTCCCGCCTTTTTAACATGCCGAACGCGCCTAAGTAAGAACTTAAACGTCATAAATCAAACTTTCATTTGGCAATTTACATTTCAATACATATTATAAAGCCATTGACAACGAAGTCAGTCAGAATCAACTTTGAAACGCTTGTTTATTCTTTCAATATACAGTTTTTTCTTTCGATTGTGTTATTTCCCAGGAAAACATAAAAACAATCAAGAATATGCCACAATTAACGTTTAGAAGACAACTAATGCCAATTTTTTGTGCTTTTATTTTCTGGCTTAGCAGAAGCTAGAAATTTGTGACCATATTGTTACGTTTCCTTATCTCAACCCTTTAGTCACCCATTGACACTTGTTTCTTTCGTATTTTGATGCTTGGTTGCATCAGTCAATATGACAGGAGGAAGAAAATCTGTCCAAAACATCTGTTTTTGGAAAATGGAAATCGAGATTTTAATATATTAGCCACCATTTTTTTTGCAAATTTCGCATCATTGTATTCATCAATATCACACGTCTTTGAGGCAGAAGTGAGAAAACGGTTGACCAAAGTCGGTCACCAGCTGACTGTCTATAATCAGACAGCAAACTTCTATGATGACAGAATATAGACAGAAGCAAGTACAAAAATGCCATTGAGCTTTGAGATGGACTAAGTTAATTGAAAATAGTTCTTCTAATAATGTGAAATATCTGATACGCATGAAAATGTCATAACGAGAATTAATATTGTTGTAAAGTTAGCGTTTGAGTTGCAGATGGATGGAGCGTGGCGAAAGGGGTAGCTGATGAGGACAAACATGAAAAAAATAATACACTTCTAATATAACTATCACTTGAATCACAAGATCCTTAAGGTGGAAGAAAACTGCATCAATGTCAATAACAGATCTTTTGGTTCATAAGGAAATAAATCGGCACTCTATTGGTGCGGGATTATTGAAATTAAATACACTACATTGTAATTTATTAATTATTAAGTAAATAATAATGAGTTCCATACAGTTTTTCAATGAAGATTAAAGAAGATAAAGTGTACAACTATGTTTTCAGATATATAATAATATAAAATTATTACAGAATGTTAATTTGTACTTCGTTTATCAAAACGGTACGTATTTAAAAAACTTCCCATGTAGTAATATCTAATGATAAAATTGTTGATACTTACTTGTGCAACTTTCGACCCATGCTTCTGCATATTCTCGAAAATAACATTGCCGACGCCTCCCAACTTTTTGTAATCAAAATCCACACTTTCAGTTTCGATTATGTTGTTTTCAATCCAGTAATGCATTTTTCCTTCCATTTCCGATTAAAAAGAATGGACAGTTCAATAGAAATTCAAGTTAATGGCTACTTGTACCGTCTGTCCTGCTATGTTCGTATTTTTTGGCAGGTTTTTACAGTTTACCAAAAGGAGTATGACAAGAATTATATAATCTCGTATATATATGCTATCCGCATATCTTCGCATGTATTTAACTCTCTTTTTGTTTTGTTCATTATATAGCACAAAAAATGTTAGGTTATCTAAACGACTTAAAACAGATCATTCTATACTAAATGCAAAAAGAAAAACGAAATGTTTGGAATGCTAATTAATTATTATCGAAGATTTCGAGTAAAACGAAAAGATTGTGAAAGTCTAATCTATTTTGATGGACATACGTGTGGAACAGCGAAATGGAATAAATTCGATAACAAATAAAAGAGGTCATGTAGGGGAAAACGCTTCAATATGTCGATTTGTATTTTAAAATGTGCATTTTTTTAACAAAATATTTATATGAGGTACTTCATGTGACAGTGGCCAATCCCAACTTTCTTATTTTAAATGCAAGCCCCTGTATATTATTTATTTTCTGGATTCTCCAGTTAATTCTAGACATATTTCATGTTTAACGATGCTAGAAATTCCATGATGAGGTTATTGGATTTGGTTTGCTCCAATTTAGGTACTATTACTGTCTCACATGATTGTAATCCGTTAGTTCCCGAAGATAATTATCATCCAGCATTAGTTATTAACTTTTCGACTCCAGAACCTTATTTTAACTTTCGGTCTAATCCATGTCCTAATTCATATAACTTCAGGAAAGCAGACTTTGCTTCGCTATATTATTCCCTTTCTTGTGTAGATTGGTCTTTCTTAAGATCTTTTACTAACGTAGATGCTTGCTTAGAGGCTTTTTATACAACTTTGTATAATATCTTTAATGCGCATGTTCCGCGGTTTAATTCACACAAACGTCCTAAGTGGTTTACCTCTGACATAATCAAAAATATTGAAAGAAAGGCTAGGTTGCATAAGAAATTTAAGATGTCTCATAATATTACTCATTTCGAAGAATTCAAACATTTAAGGGCAGTGGTGGTGGCTGGAGTTCTGGATGTTCCTCTCAGTATCGTATACAACCTATCATTAAGATCCTTAACGTTTCCCTCTACCTGGAAATTAGCTAAAATATGTCCGGTATTTAAATCCGGAGACAAATCTTCTATCGAGAACTATATTGTCAAACTTTTTCAAGGTTTTTGAGATGATTTTGTACGATCACATTTATCCTTATATATGTCATCAAATTTCTGATTCGCAGCACGAATTTCTGAAGAAAAGATCGACTGTTACCAACCTCACTATTATAACTCAGTACCTGGCGGAATGTCTAGATAATAAAAGTCAAGTGAATGTTATTTACACCGACTTTGCAAAGGCCTTTGATAAATTGGATCACGGTGTTCTACTTGGTAAATTGGCTAAATTTGGATTCGGTAGTCAACTCATTACTTTTTTAAATTCTTATTTTGATAACAGAATCCAATCTGTTTTCTATAATGGATTTAAATCAAACCAATACGTTGCTACATCAGGGGTTCCTCAGGGCTCAAATCTGGGACCTCTGCTGTTTCTTCTTTTCATTGATGACTTAACAAATAGGCTAAAGTGTAACAATGTATTATATGCTGACGATTTAAAAATCTTTGTTGAGATTACAGGTATTGACGACAGTAGTTAAACAAAGATAGTTCTGGGGCGGAAGTGGGCTAGAGCAGATGTGTATGGGTGAACTGTAGGTAACCAGTCATCGAGTTCTGGCCGGGAGCTGCTGCCGAGCTGTTGGTAGTTGTTGTTTTGATAAGAAGAAGAAGACATTGAAGAAGAAGACATTGGGGGTGGTCGTAGGGTGCGCGAAAGACATTTGGGTGTGTCGCAGAGGTGCGCGCCATCTGTTGTTAATAAATGAAAGCAATTGTATTGTGAGTTGCGTGGGTTGCAGGATGCGCGCCATCTGTTGATGGTTGTGGTGGTTAGAGAAAAAAACCTAAATACTTGGCCGCGTTCGATACCCGATATAATAAAAACAAGGTTTACCATTAAGGTAGCTTTTATTTTTTACGCTTACCAAGATTAAATCACATAATACAATAACAGTATAGTAGCCGATAACTTAATAATTTTATATTTACACATGTGAATGTTATATCTCGCCATTTAAAACCATTCGCTTCAGTTCGTTTCTTTTTATTTTTCCTGATGGTGTCATCGGGATTTCGTCTACAAATTTCACTCCACCTCTGAGTCGCTGTTTGTCTGATACTCGCTCGTCAATATATTTTATTAATTCATTAGCAGTTGTGTCTTTCGAGTTTTCATCCAATACAACGATTGCCATTGGTTGCTCACCGTGTTCTTCGTGAGGTTTGCCTATAAAAAGTAACATTTTCTTATGTACTATAAAACAACGAAAAATGCAACACCTTGTATACGAACATTTATTTGGAGGGAAATAAGTTCTTCTTATGTCTCATTTTATAAGAAATATACTGTTTTTTTTTTGTACATAAATCTTTTCTCTTTTCGCTGTTGTTTCGTTTGGTCGCTTAAACGACGACAGGAAAGAAAATAAAACATTTAAAAATTTATATAACGGACTTTTACCTATAACTAAAAAGCTAAAAATAATTATAACAAAATACGACTCTAGCAAATAAATATTCAATGTAGTTAGGTCCCTACCCAGGAAGTAAAAAATGTAAACATTAAAAGGTGCTCATTCTGTACAAATTAAGTACCTACCAATCTAGTATATTTTTGAAGTCGGTTCCAAGCAAATCTAAAATCCTTCATTGCGTACTTATCTACTAATTCATCAAACTTGATTGTTGCTTGGCACCGACTTCAGAAATATACTAGATTGGCAGGTAATTAATTTGTACAGAATGAGCACCTTTTAATGTTTATATTTTTTACTTCCTGGGTAGGTACCTAACAACATTGAATGTGTTATTTATTTACTACAGTTGTATTTTGTTATAATTATTTTTAGCTTTTTAGTTATAGGTAGAAGTCGGTTATATATTTTTTTAAATGTTTTATTTTTAATTTTTTAGTTTTCATTCTTTATGTTTTACTTTGTATGTATAACCTTAATAGACAGAACCAGGTAACATCGAAAGCCTCAACATTACACAATGATACTTTCTCATTTAAATTGACAGGTAAATCTTTACGAACAAAATGTACTAGTACGCGTTGACTTAATAAGCCCAAAATAAATTTATGCGAACCTGTACATACGACTGCCCACGGACAAGCATACAGTTAGCTGCCTTCTGTAAACTATCGGACGGAGTAGAATCCATCCCATATTTACGGAGTCAAACCGTCCTATATTTCAACCATAGTATATAACTACTTGTGGGCTACCCCATAACTTATTTCATTTTTAACATTTTATATTATCGCCCTTTGTAACATTTATGCAACTTCTTATGGGCTATAAAAGAAATAATTTTTTAATCACACTGTATAAATATAATTGAACTCCAGCATATATTTCAACCATCCTGTATATGATTTGCTTATGTCCACATCATATAACAGTTTTTAATCACCCTATATAATTTCAATTTCCACATTTTTTCCAACATTTTTATACCACCAAACGTCCAGTCCACCCTATATTCGAACCATCCTGTATATACAGCTGCCTACGGACCACTATTATTTTAGTCTGTCCTATATTTCAAACTTCATATAAATGCAACTCCTTCTATCACTTTACTTTGTGATTTTATTTGCTATAACTAAACACCCTGTCTATAAACGCACCAGATAGCAGTTTAAAGTTTGATATGTGTTGTCACTGAATTCTCTATTAGGCCGGCAGAATGTGACAACCAAAAGCACCGTCTTCGCAAAATGGAAAAAATTTGCTTTTAAATAGATATTTATTTGCCTGGTATGCAAACAAATCGAGCTTGATTTAAGTAGCCGAAAATACTATGCTTTACTACCTATATGCTTGAGATGCACATAGAACATTTTCAAATTGACAATTAAAACTTCCAGTGCCTAAAATTACCGCACTATTACGTTGGAATTAAAACATTTATGAAGAAATGTCCGTTATGTCATTTAGATGAAATTTTTGATAAGAATTTTGGAATTTTTGGCGAATTTCTGCAAAACTGCAAGTTGCACGTCGCAGAAAAGGATATGAGATCACCTAAGGATCTTCCTTAATAGATTAAACGTTAAAAAACTATACACATCCATAAGGAGTTATCGAAAAATCGACTAAAATATTAAGGATATTGGTCGATTTCCATACACGCATGTGTTCATTCACAAATTTTATCACTTTACCAATAGAATTCTTTTCCAAAATTTGAAGTTTGAATCCGGATATATACTCTATTAAACAAGACCATATTCATTCAAAACGGTGCACCACAGGAGAAGAAATCAGGTAACATACATACAAAAAAAAAAGCGAAAGAAAATACGCGACGAATTGATAACCTCCTCCTTTTTGCAGTCGGTTAAGAAAGAATCCAACTGTGAGGATTTTACATTAATTTGTTATGTGAAATTTAGATTGTTTTGAATTACTTTCCATTTGTTTCAAAAGTAACAACACCTTAAATTTGCGGACGTCAGTAATTCGGATCTTCTGTGTGCTAGTTTCCCTGAAAATCCTAGATGTCGGTCTTTACATCTCGCGTCTACCGATTGATGATGATCAGTACGAGTATAACTTTTAATAAAATCTTAAATTAAACTTAATAAATCGATGCTCACCTATGACGACTGACTGTCTGACAGCAGGATGTTGCGACAATTCCAGTTCCAGAATTGCTGGATGGATGTGCCAACTTCTATACTTTATTAATTCTTTAATTTTGTCGACTATGTAAAAAAGACAGTTATCATTGTATTTAACAATATCTCCTGTCCTAAGCCAACCATCATTGTCAAATCTATCCGAAAAATCCTGGTTATAATAACCGTTCATGACGGAATCACTTTTAACACATAGTTCGCCTTCTTCGTTGGGACCAAGAATTCGTTCTGACTGTGGATCTACAACCTGAAAAAGTCAATGTAAAAATTTTGTCTGTAGGTACCCTAACAACATTCAATGTGTTATTCATTGTTTAGAGTTGTATTTCGTTATAATTATTTTCAACTTTTTAGTTATATTTTTTTAAAAAACATTTTATTTACAACTTTTTATTTTTTTTGAACTCGATTATTTTTTATTCCTTATTCTTTATTTTTTTAATTTCTATGTATAACCTTAGTAGAATAGGACCAGGTAACATCGAAAGACCCAACATTACAGAAAGATAAATCATCCTTTAAATTGACAAATTTACGAAATGAACTAGTACACTTGTCTTCTAAACGTTGTTTGTGGCATGTTCTTGATTATTTTTGTGTTTCTTTGGGAAATAACACCACAATAGAAATAAATAAAAGCCATTGACAACGAAGTCAGAATAGACTTTGAAACGTTTGGTATTCCTGCAATATACGTAGTTTTATTTCTATTGTGGTGTTATTCCCCAAAGAAACACAAAAATAATGAACTGGTACACGTTGACTTAATAAGCCAAAAATATGTTTAACTAACTAACCCACAGACGCTGTCTTGGCCAAATGTTGTATAAAAAATTTTATTATTTGTTTTGACGATATTATATAGAAGAAATGATTAAAATACCGTCACTATCACACGTACAGTTAATACAATTTAACCCCTGAATACCTAGTGTGTAAATATATCTGTATACTTTAAGCCTTATGTGTTAAATTTTACTTTAAAACTGTGTTAATTAATTGTAAGAACGGCAATATTACGAGTAGTAGCGGGCATTTATTCTGTAAACTAATTGTTTCGAAGACGAAATGGGTAAGTTTAATTTCAATTCTCTTTTATTAAAACACTTTGTAATAATTCCACTTCACAATATATTTCAGTTACTTTGTTTACTACCTTATAGGTATCATATTATTGTAAAATTTTGAACCACCCACTCACTTCTCTGCCCTATATTTCACTATCAGATACTAGTGAACCACACTTTCTAAATTCTTTTCAAACATTTTTCGACCAGCAAACGGCCACTCCATCCTATATTCCAACCATCCTTTAAATACGGCTGTCTATGGCCCACCATAATTTTTTTAACTGCCTTCTGTAACTATCATCCTACTCCGTAGGATATAATGGTTGACATATATTCAACCATCACATATATGCAGTTCCTTTTGGACCGTCCTATAAATTATTCATTTCTGTAACTTTTCTATTATCACCCTGTATAACAGTAACTATATTTCTACTTAGTATATATTTCAACTACCCTGTAAATAAACCTACTTATTGTCAGCCAATATAATTTTTTTAATAACTTTGTATAACTGTAATTTCATTCTAACCAATATTCTAAGCACCTTGTAAATTCAACTACTAATGGTCTACCTCATAGGTATATCTTTATTTTAACATTTGTTAATTACCCTATTTAACAACTATTCTACTCCGCCCTATAATTTCACTCTCATATACATTCAACTACTGATAGCTATCTTATATAATTATTTTGTCTGTATGTATGTCTATGTATACATTGGTAAGTCAATCATTACAGTCTAACAACACTTCCGAAAACTACATATTAATTTGAACTTTTAAAATTAGGACTGACTGCTCTATCTTACCTCACTGTAAAGAACAAACACTGTATAATTGAATCGACTGTGAAATTTGCACTAAGAAATAATAAATATTAGTTATTTTATATATCGATATAATTCCCACCGATGCATCTATGTTATTGTTATTACTTTTATTACGTTACTTGTGGTTTTGTTTGCTATAACTAAACACGTTGAATCACACAGCTTCGATAGAATTTTTGATAATAATATTGTTTTTTTGGCGATTTTCTGCAAAACTGCAGGTTTCAAATCGCAAAAAAGTATGCGGGACCACCAAGGGATCTTCTATAATAGATTACACGTTAAAAAATTATACATATGAATAAGAGGTTTTGGAAAAATAAACCAATATGTTAGAGATATTGGACGATTTCCATGCGCGCATGTGTTCATTCACAAATTTCATCACTTTTCAAATAAAATTCTTTTCCAAAATTTCACGTTTCACCAATCCGGATATAGGTTCTATTAAACAAGACCATAATCGTCAAATCCTTGCCAACAGGAGAAGAAAACAGGTAACATACATAAAAAAGTACGTGCCGAATTGATAACCTCCTCCTTTTTGGAAGTCGAAAAATAGAGATCATTTTGCGCAGTGTTGCCGATCTGGGGGGAATTCCCCTTTTTGGGGGGAATTTCACTTATGTGAGGGGCAAAAAAGGGTTATAAGAATAAAAGGGGAATTTTATACTCCAAATGCAATAAATATATAATTTATACTTGGTACATCTAATAAGGCTGGATGGGCTATGATTCTTCTGCCTGTCCCCTAAGTTGATAAAAACAAACTAAAAAAATGTCAATGGCTGGATTTGTTGGCAGCATCCTGCGTCTCGACGTGTTGGTTCGTTTGTTTGCACAGAGATGGCACTGTGGTACATAGCCAGTCTGTCAGAATAAATATTCAAAATCTCAGAATAATAACCTATAATTATTATTCTGAGTTCAAAATATTGTTCTGTGGTCAGAGTGTTTATTTTTCTTGTAAAGAGTTTTGCTAAGCTACGATGGATAAATTCATCAGTAAGCTAACCAAAAGATCTCGAGAAAAGGTATATATTTACTCACTATTATAAAATTATTTCGAAATTGATAAGTAGGCATTTCGATGTTTTTTGATAATCAGTTAATATAAAGTTTTCAGTAGTAAAACATTTTTTTTCTGTTTTTCCGACATCATGAACTTTGAGGGGAATTTTGCTATAAAAAGAGGAATTTTTCAACATATCTCGGGGAATTTACAAATCTAACTGTGGCAACACTGATTTTGCGACTAAGCCTTAATAAATACTAGCTGACACATTACACCAATTTATAGAGCAAAACTGAACTCATTTTCGGGCATAAAATTCAACAGCAATTCGCTTATACCATAACGTCTTTAACAGTTTATTGACAATAATTGCTAATATTTTAACAGCAAACTCGTAGAAGTAAACTACTTCAATAATATAAACCCCCAAAAATAGTATTTTATTTTTTTCTTCTTATATAATGTAAAGTAGTGAAGGAGTCGCAATGCCTTCTACAGAAAAGTTGTAGAGAAAAAGATATCCTTCTAATGAGCGTTTATACATCCTGCTTGGATAAGTTTTCAACCGAGTAAACTAGTAGTTATTGAAGAATTGGAATTCAAATAATATATATATATATATATATATATATATATATATATATAGTTTTAATTTAATTTGTCTATCTGGGATTTTCTCTGTATTGCCGGGAAATTGATTTAAAATAATAATAAATATTTCATTAAAAGTACGAATATGCGACAGCCAGGTTGCGGTGTAGTGATAATAGCTGTCAAGGCACATGGACGGATCTAGGATTTTCTTGAGGTGAGAGGCGAGATGAAAATTAAATTAAATTGTATCCAGACTTGACCATACAATGTATGGCATCACACTCCATCCGCTATGAGTGTATTTCACTAAACCCCAGATATCCTAGGTATCAAATAGGGTTTAGCTCTGTGGGAGCCCTTGACAAGTTTTCAGGCCCGTGGTTGGAGACGTGGCGGCAGTTTCCCATGAATTTCCTGACTGTCCGGGCTGTTCCTAACACGACGGCTTTTTGCATTTTTTTTGTAAAGATGTTCGTCTAGACCGAGGTATTTTAAATTGTTTAATAGATGTTTTGGGAATAGTCCTGTCGTTGACATAACATTTGGCACAGTTCGTGTGTTGTTTATGTCCCATAAACAACACACTTTATTTGAAATTCCAGTCTTTATTTGAAATTCCAGATCTTCTGGTTATTTTCTCAGCCTGCTTGATATTTATATTATTGTTGTTGGGAATTGCTATCTCAATTTTAAAGTTGTTTTCCGAGAAACTTTATCTACCAAAACCATATCTGGTCTATTGTGAGCAACAGTCCGATATTTATAGTATGGTAATCTTACCGACTGTGCTAATTCAAATTTCAGTGCTAGTTCCTGGTGAAGTATTTTTGCCACAGCATCATATCGTTCAGATGTTTGGCAACCGTACCTGCATCTGTCGTTGTTAATAGAAGGGTCTTTAACGATGTACTTTAGGTAGTTCTTAGTAGGAATTGCCTGATCTTGGATTGTCAATATAAAGCCTTCCGTTTCAGGAAACATATGAACAGAGATCAACCAGTAGTTCGACGCTGCACTGTCGACATAATCTGGTTGACGTCATTTATATGTCTTCCATTTCAGCAGTTTCTGATCTGTGGTCTGGTGGTGTAATTCGACATATTGTTATGTCAGTCGCAGTCGTGTTGAGTCATCAACCTGGCACATGAATCTATGTAGATCAGAAAATTCTGCGAGTTTCTGGAAATGAAATAGAAATTTGTTGATCTAATAGTTTGCTTAGATCAATCCTCTTTCTCCTTCCTACCGTGACAAAGTTGTACGTTCGACAGAGCTCTTTGGATGGTGATTTTGAGCTTTTGTTTGAACACGCATAGGTGTTAATAGCCTGAAACAGTTTTATACTGTTTAGTTTGGTTTTCAACAGTCGTCTTATCCTTCTATAAAACTCTGCTGTTAGGTCCTTTTTCATAGTCACGTGATCAATAAGTTGAGCCTGCTTTATTCCAATGTATTTATAAGTATGACCTTTCCCCATAGATTCAATTGAGGTGCCACCTCCCATTTCGAAGTGCCCCTGCTGTATTTTGCCTTTAACTATATTAATAATTCGGCATTTGTCTAGGCCAAATTTCATATGTAGGTCACTAGAGAACCCTGCAGCTGTTGGGTGCTTGAAATATTAAATTTTATAATTATTCTATTGGCAACTATTTATAAGAGGAGAGTTATGCCAATATCCTGAAATGCATAATAAGCTTTTAATCTAAATCGAATTATTCTGTTAATAAATTTTATTATATTTTTATTTTGAGGTAATTAATCATGATTGATTGTTCGCCTTTCTACTGCTGTAATATAAACTGTTCATAATTAGAAATCATTTTCTGCTTTTTAGTTCGGTTTGCTATTAAAGCGTATTTTTTAGTTTTTGTAAACTATAATTATTCTATTTGTTTATTAAGTTATTGTTTACCTGTAAAAACAAATAAAAAAACTTATAGGTTTTTCTTAACATGGAAAAAATATATTTAGTTGAAATGTTTAGGCTATACCAGGACTGTACAAAGTTTTTTTCCCTGATTATTATTTTTTCTTCTAAAAATTTGTATAGAACTTAACATATGCTATATCAATTATTTAGTCTATTAATCATGTATTAACAATTTTACAATAAAGTAAGGTCCATATTAAAAACAAATATATTGATTATGACAGCTTATTCTGTAAAAGTATGTGTCGAAAAAAAAAATCACACTAAAAATAAATTTTTGGTTTTGCTCGTTTAACTTGAAAACGGTAAGGGCTAGCGTAATTTTTCTTTAAGTGATTGAATGGGCTCTAAAATACGCAACCGTTTCTCCGTTTAATAGTGCTTCTTTCTCTTACCGTTTCTTAGCAATGCTATCCAAAAACCAAACCAAGAGAGAATATTTCTGAAAATGCCCAGACCCTTTTTTGGGTTGGATGAGAATGACAATAAACTAGTTTTATAACTTTTATAACTGCCTAATAAACTCTACAAAACGTATATAACTTACCTTGTACCGAACTTCTGGAAAAGGAAAACCAACACCATCAGGGTTTCTCTTGTAAGATTCTCTGTGTCGTTTGTTATGACGTTGAAAGCCAAGAACAGCTCCCACTTCAGTTTGCCCGTATAGAGGTATGATATCAGTTTCCGGAATGATTTCTTGAAGAGCAATGAAATATTTTTTGGATAGAGAAGTCCCACCGGTAATTATTCTCACCAATTTAGTGGTGTCGGTATTTTCTGGTTTACCATATTTCACCAGTTGCATTATCTGAAATGGAGCTAGGAAAGCTTCTGAAACCTGTTAAACAATTTCGAGGTGACGAGTTAACTACATGAAAATTGGTACTTTTGTGTTTACTGCCAAGACTCGACTGAACAGTTTTTGTTTTATATATAAAAATAATAATAACTACTCTTTCGAAATCTCTTCATAGCATATGTGAACTACAAAAGGCCTTTTATTCAGGTCCATATGATTGGCTCATTAAGGCACTGAAACTTTATAAAGCGGATAATTGTATTATAAACTTTTTCGAATATGCCAGGTCCACCTGGCAAATCAAAATCTCAATGAATAAAGCCGACTGTTCGATACAAACTGACCCCATTCCAATCCGAAGAGGTATATTATATACAGTGATAGGCAACTGTGTGGAACCAAGCAAATATATCAGGAATTATTAGAGATATCAAAATAAAATTTGGAAGGTGGATACTGCAGTAGATTGCCTATTTGATTCCAAAATTATTCACAATTTGTCGATTTTAAAATTTGCAATGAAACACCCTGTATTTTAGTTTCTGCTGAAACCTTTTATTGCGAATACAAAAATATCGGGTTTGATATTGTTTACTTCAATACCTACCGAGATATTAACAGAAAACTAATTAAGGAAAGGAAAAATCTAATATCCATTAAAGAAATACGTAATCATAATTATTAACTAAATCTAAGTGATTTTCAAAACATTGAAACTTAACTAAACTTAATGTATTAGATGTTCAAACTAAGCACCGTTTACCTCTTAACAATAAGCAAATCGGTTTCTAAATTCTCTAGCAATATTAGCTATTACTTCTGGTGTAATTCTCTGGATGTCTTGAGTTATTCTTGCAGCTCATTCTTGCAAATTATTTGGTCTATCAACATAAACCTTAGACTTTAAGTAACCTCACAGAAAATAGTCTAGTGGCTTGAGGTCGGGACTTCGTGCAGGCAAGTCATAAGTACCCCTGCTTCCAATCCATCTGTGATGAAATGTCCCATCTAAATGATCTCGAACACTGCGAGCGTAATGGGGTGGTGCTCCATCCTGCTGAAACCAGATATTATTTGGTAATTGTCAATTTACCTCCAATGCCGGAATAACTTGTGTCTCCAAGAGCTGTAAATACCTATCTCCGTTTAAAGTTTCTTGTAGGAAGAAGGGTCCCACAATTCTGTTGTTATAAATGCCTGCCCAAACGTTCAATTTTTGGGGATGCTGTGTATGAGCCTCTTGTACCCAATTAGGATTACTTTGCGACCAGTAGCGACAGTTATGTCGATTAACCGTACCATTTAAACAAAATGTAGCCTCGTCTGAAAACACCACATTTCTTATAAAATTATTATCACGGTTACAAATATCCATCATCGTTTCACAAAATTGCAAACGTCTGTCGAAATCGTCTTCGGAGAGTTCTTGAACAAGGCGAAATTTGTATGGATGATATTTTGCTCGCCTTAATATCCTTCTTACTGAACGACGGCTAATTCCATGCATATTGGCGAGCTCGGTAGTGGATAAGTGAGGATTTTCTTCCAAAGATATAGCAACATTTTGAGCTACACCTTCATTACTTGCACTTTTTAACCGTCCACTTTTTGGTAAATTGCTAACTGTTCCACTTGTGTCGTACCTTCGAAAAGTTTTCGTCACTACTGAACGGGATATTTGTGTTTTCGGATGAACAATGTTAAAAAGGTCACAAACTTCTTGATGCGTCCTTTTTCCTCTCCCCATACCCAATCATCATTAATATTTCCATTCTCTCTCTTTCACTTAATTAGGCCATTTTACGATCTATCTATTAAAACAATACAATCTTTTTAGGTTCAAATAAAAAAAACTAAGAACTTATTTTGACAATTACTGTCACTTCTGCAATGAATTTCATGGACTACTAAACTTGATACAGAATTAATTTGCACCTGATTTAAACAAACGCACGTGTATTCGACTATGGAACAAGCAGTGCTGTTGGCTGTGAGGTTATAATGCAATCGATTGGCCAATAGAAATACAAATCCTTACCGAGCGGTTTGTTTATATCTGGCGTAATTGAAATCTGAACCGAGTTTAGTTACCACCGAATTTTTCCTTTCCTTAGTTACTTTTCTGTTAATATCTCGGTATGTATTGAAGTAAGCAATATCAAATCCGATATTTGTGTATTCGCAATAAAATCTTTCATCAGAAACTAAAATACTATACAGGGTGTTTCATTACAAATTTTAAAATCGACATTACTTCCGGTAAAACAGGAAGTTCAAAATTGTAAAAATATTTGGATACAAATAGGCAATCTACTGCAGTATCCAACCTTCCAAATTTCATTTTGATATCTCTAATAATTTCAGAGATATATACTTGGTTCCACAAATTTGCCCATCACTGTATATTAGCCCGCTGCGGTTCTGCCTTGTCATGAATCCTCTCTCAAACAGACCTGGGTTCAGTCTCAAACACAACAACGTGCAAGGATTTAAGATTAACCAGTTGTTATACATGGACGACATAAAATTGATGGCAGCTATGAAACAACAGCTATATGCTTGAAATAGTAGAAGGGTCCTCTCATCCATATGCAATTTGGGCTAGACAAATGCCGAATTATTAATCTATATATAAATAGGCGAAGACAAAACGATTAGGTACCATTTTCTTCTCTGTCACTCAACCGATTTGCTTAATTTTTGTTTTGTTTAGTAGCTACAGACGACCTTCAGTGCAGAAGGGTTCAATAATTAAATAATAAAAATAATAAAAAAATTATTATTACATGCATACTGTCAATGCCAAACAGTGCCACCAGATTGCTTGGAGAGAAAATCAAATGACAGGGTGACTCCAATGTGAAAGACAAACTAAATGCAATGTAAAACTAAAAGTTTTTGGCCCTTCGCTAAAGTTAGAACCAACGAAAAATTATAATACATAATAATCGCCTTTTATTGGTAGCTCGCAAGTTTGCAGTTTGCAACTTTCATTGCATTGTAATATAGTTTGTCAACTAAAATCAGAATTATGTTGCACCCAATCAATTTATTTTTGATATCTTCTTTATTTTAACCATATACTTTAATTTAGAATCCTTTGATTTTTGTCGGATAACTTTCATAATCATTTTAACTAATATTACAGAAAATTGTGAAATTATGCACAAATTCACGACAAATAGGTAGATCTGTCAATGAATGCTTAGCCATCTGCCGGAAATTTGATTAAAATTTTGACATTTCATTACTTTTGTAGCGATTAGGTTGAAAGTTTTCAATTCAGTAAGACAAGATTTCAAAGTATTTTCAAGGCTTCTATTTCAATTCACAGAAAAAAATCTCAAAAACAAGTGTATTTAACTATTTCTTTATATTTTCTACATAAAACAGAAATTGTCATGGGTTACTACGTTGGCAAGTCAATTATTTTTATATGAAAATCATACTGAAAATTAATGTTTTCAGACAACGTGGGTATCTTATAGTTCACTATTTTACATTACGTGGTCCCATTGTAGCAAAGTTCTGACTGTTAAAACATTTTAAAGATTTGTTTGAATATATTAGGTTAAGTTATTATTTATTCTAGAGTAAAATATATTTTTTACATACACATTACCTTTGAAATTGGACACTCCTGCTGCTGTAAAATTTACAACCTAAAGGTTCAAAAAATTTAAAAACCAAAACGCTCTACACGACAACAGAAACCACTGTGTAATTATGTATGCTAGGTTGGTTTTCAAATGATAAACATAGCATTGGCTGGGTAACGCTCTTTCAGACCAAGTGATGACCATCTTTTACTATCTTTGGAGTTGCCTATAGTTCAATAGGAAAATATTTAGTGTTGTAAATTATAGATCAGTATTGATTTTTCGGACAAGTAGTACTAACTTTCGCAGAAAATAATATTTGTATTTTTTTGCTGTGATTATAATTCTGTCATTGATATAATATAATTTTCACAATATTCCGAGGGTGTTGTGCAACAAATCATCAGTCAGTGGATAATGGAAATGCCATTAAATATTAGAGCTTTCATTGGGTTGTTCATCATCTCTATTTTCAAAATCGGAAATGTGGAAACTTTTCGGTTACAAAAAAAATCGGCCGAAAATTAGATCTAACATGTTGCATAGAAATATTATGTAAAAATAATCCTACCATTATATACATAAATAAAATATTTCGTGAGTTATTTCTATAAATGTAATCCAAATGAAATAATAGGGATAGCAAAGGCCTAGCCTACTTTTCTAATTTCGCCTCAACTCTGTATCTTATACAGACAAAATAACTTCAATAATGTTCAACTCATAATTTTAATGAATTAGGGTTGAATTTCGACCACTGGGTGACCGCTAATCTACATATAAATAGGCAAAGACAAAACGATTAGGTCTCTGTCTCTGAACAGTCTGAACCGATTTTCATTACTGACTGATCTTCAGCTATGCTAATATTAATTTGTAATATTGGTTCATTCATTAAATAAAATATAATAAAAATCATTATTTACCTCCATGCTGTCAACGCCAAAAAATTGAAGGTGCCGCCGCCGCCAGACGGTCAAAACTCAAAACACTGAGTAATTATATATGGAGGGACCGATCGTTAGATGTTGTTATATACTTAGAGCATATACTTCTGGAAGAGGCATGCAAGTGTTGTTATTGTTTATTGGTAAAATAGTCATTGTAGTAGATCTGTATTGATTTTTCGGACGCGTTGCAGTACTTTCATATTAAATATTCTATTTTTAATGTGAATTTAATTATTTGATTAGTATTATTATCACAACCTTCCCGAATTTCTCCTAGGGTTGTTGGTCCTCTCTTTTCATTAGTATTTTCTGAACTTGATTGAAACCGCAAATGACGAAAACATTTAGGTTTCAAAGAACAATCTTCCAATTATTATATCGAATATTTTGCCAGGAGCGTATCCAGCCAAAAATTTGGGGGGTCATTCATTTGTCAAAAATATTTCGAATACCGATATTTTATTTTATTTTTATTTCAATGGATTTGTCAATATGAGTGAACAATTTTGGTCATTACATCTACTTCTCCGATTTCTCCACAGCTCTGTTTCTTATAAAAATATATTTTTTTCAATTTCATGAAATAGGTTCGAATTTCGACCACTGGGCGACCAATAGTATAGTTAAAGGCAAAATACAGTATGTGAACTACGAAATGGGAGATGGCACCTAAATTGAATCTATGGCGGAAGGTAATACTCATAAATATCTTGGAATAAAGCAGGCTATAGAAAGGTAAAACGACTGTTGGAAGCCAAACTTAATAGTAAAATTCTATTTCAGGCTATTAAGACCTACGCTTGTTCAGTGCTTAGCTACTCTTTCGGTATAGTCAATTGGTGCAAGACTGACATTGAACAATTACATCTACTAATAAAAGGTCAAAATCACCATCCGAAGAGCTCTATCGAACGTACAACTTTGCAACAGTATGAAGGAGGAAGAGGATTGGCCGATATACGCAAACTACTAGATCGACAAATTCCTAATTTACGTAGTCACTACCAGAAGCTCGCAGAATTTTTTGATCTGCATAGATTCATATGCTAAGTTGAAGCCTCAACACTACTTCCGACTGACAGAACAACAAGTTGCACCACCAATCAACCGATATGAAACTGTTCAAATGGAAAGAGAAGCCGCTTCATGGAAGACATATAAATGACGTCAACCAAGATTATGTCGACAGTTCGGTAAGAGTACGATAAATAACAACTACAAGTTCAGATACTTCCTTAGGATTTGCTACTTTAGGAACTGGTACAACCAACGCCACCTTCCACTTCTCTGGAAAGTATCCCTGCTCAATGCATGAGCTAACAATAATAGTTATATGGAGCAATGGAACTAGCAGACTAAGTTTTAACATATAAGGATGACTCCAGCTATTCCTTTAACATAGAATTTTAAGTTGAAAATTATTTCTTTAATTTCATTTGGATCTCTAAATGTAAGGGAGAAGCAGGTCGCTGGCTTAGTAAAATCTTTGGGATAATACTGGTTTGTTTGCCCGTCTAAAGCTCCATCCTCATAAACTGACATAAAGTAATTGAATAATTTATTCAGGACATTTGGATTATCCACTTTATCTGGTATATTTGGTTTAGAGTTAAGAATAATTTTCATGGCATTGAGTTCAGTTCACATTTTTTTTGAATTACCATTGTTTTCTAGATGGGCTGAATAGGCATGTTTTCCATATCGAATAGAATTCTACAGTTGCGTAAAACACGGTATTTTTCATAATTCATATGAAGAGACCTGAAAAAGTATGGGAATTAGGTATGGGGAAATTAATTAGGTATACGGATATTTATTCAAACTTAGGTTTGTTATTGTTCTAGATTACAAAATTAGTAATGAAAACACAACTTGGATATATATGTTGTTTCTTGAACACCCTGGGTAAATGTGAATATTTTAGAATTTGTATACAGGTTGAGTCTTTTTTTTTTTGATGCTCAGTATGGGGATCTCGCAAACTAGCGGAGTTAGAGCAATGGTTAAATTGGGAAAGATTTGCAGTTTTACTGGCACAATTTAATGACACTTTCGGATTTTTGTAAAAAGTCATGGCTTACTTGATGTTTTGAAAAACGAAATTCTATAGATTTAGTCAAATCCTTGTAGTTCCTTTGTTTTTGATTTTATAAAAAGTGCAAATATCAAAATTGAAGGGAATTGTATCCAGAATATGATTGTCATGTCCTCATTTGCGTGACAGCTCTAGTTTTCGAGATATGACACAAACTTATCTTTTTTTGAATGTAAACCATACTTGGCTATGACCTCAAAAAATCGGTCATTTTTAGAGCTTTTCAATGATATAATACTCGATATACATATTCATAAAAATAACGGAGTTATGGATGTTTTCTGTTTTATTTTCACTTTTAACGTAGTTAGCCATGAAATAGATTGATTTATTAATAACTATTCCAAAAAACCATTGAACAGTTTGTTTATTAGGTGTATCAGATATAACGAAGAGACAAAATAAGTAGGTACTTACTAAAAACTTAAGAAATTAAAGTACATAATAATGGTTACAATTTATGTTCGAAAAGTCGACCATTGTTTTTTAGACAAAAATTGCATCTTTTTAAGATTGACCTTACCGCTTTCCTCACAGACCGCCTATCAATTTCTTTAATTGCTTGTAATACCGCCTCCCTTAGGTCACCAATTCTCTCACACTTTAATTGAATATTTTGTTTTTTAGCGCACCCCATAAATAGAAGTCTATAACTGCCAAATCGGGAGATCAGGGCGGCCATTCGCGTGGGTCATTTCTTCCTATCCAAGAGTTTGGATAGATATTATCTAAGTGTTGTCTTAGTAATAACGAGTTATGAGCAGGTGCTCCATCATGTTGGAACAACTCAATATCTAAACGAGTTCTTAAATTATGCAACATGTCTTGAAAAGTGTATTGCAAGAAATGCAAGTAGCTCTCCCCAGTAACTGATTCATCATAGATAAATGGCCCCAGAATAGTAGACCCTATGATACCACAACAAACATTAAAATCAAATTTTATCTGGGGTCGTCTTTGTTCTACATGGAAAGGGTTTTCTTTAGCCCAGATATGCTCATTGTGTCTATTGAACATACCGCAGTTAGTAAATCTAGTTTCATCTGACCATAACACCTTTAATGGAAACTGTGGATTGTCAAGGCACATGTCTCTAAACCATGTTCAAAACAAAATACGTCGATCTTCATCACCCGCATGCAAAGTTTGAGAAACTGAAAGTTTGTACGGGTGGAACTTGTGCGCTTTCAGTACCTTAACTACAGTTCGTTGAGATCTCACGAGTTGATGTTGATGGATTTTGATTTACCATTGCCAAAACATTTATTTGTGTTGTTTCGTTAATTTTATTACGTTCCTTTGGTGGTTTAGTAAAAGATTTCAAAATGAGAGCTGTCACGCAAACGAGGATATGACGATCATATTCGGGATACAACTCCCTTCAATTTTGATATCTAAACTTTTTTTATAAAATCAAAAACAAAGGAGCCAGAGGGATTTGACTAAATCGACAGAATTTCGTTTTTTCCAAATATCTAGTAAGCCATGACTTTTTACAAAAATCAGAAAGTTTTATTAATTTGGGCCAGTAAAACTGCAAATATTTCCAAATTTAACCATTGCTCTATCTCCGCTAGTTTCTCGGATCCCCATACTGTACATAAAAAAAACTCACCCTGTATATCCGAAGTTTTTTCCCAAAAATTCCAACAGGTTGCCCCAAAAATTCCGAGGTGTTTGGGGTGCCCCACCCAGCACGTATTTAAAAATGATATAAATAAGTCTGTTTTGTCTACAGCTTGTAATATGAAGAATAATACTTACGTTATACTTGCGAACGCAAGTCCAGAAATCCTTTGGGGAAAACGAAGTACACAAGAGACGTGTAAACCCAGTGATTAAAGACCTAAATAAATATGTACCTGTAGTGGCCCAATACATTGTGGCATAATTCAGATAACAGACACTGTTTTTTGTCTTGTTTATTTCATATAATTGCCTGTCTCTGTCAAAATGGTTATTCTTCAGAGGAGGACTTACGGGTGAGTTGCAAAAAAACCAACAATGATTGTTACAAATTCCTTTCGGAAATCCAGATGTGCCGCTACTGAAATAAATGACGCACGTTTCCTTGGGATCGTCAACAACGATCGGTTCGAATTCATTTTCTCCCTCCTGGGGCTCTAGGTACGTCTCAAATGACGTATGGGTATCATTCTTCCCAAAAACTACCACACTTGTGTTGAGATTAGTGTTTTTTATAGCTTGTTCTAAAATGGTCTGACAACTAGGTATGGTAAATAACACTTTAGGTTTCATTTTCCCTATCAGGTGGTTGATCTCGAATACTGACAATTTCGGATCTAAGTTGCAAGGAATTGCCCCAATTAGTAGTGAGGCTAATGTAGGTACACACGCGTTTAAATGGTTGTCTGAACAACCTGCGATAATATCTCCTTTGCTAATTCCATTTCTCTTCAACGCTAGAGCTGTTCTGGTGCTTCTGAGTAAGAGTGACTCGAACGAGTCTCGTTTTGCCGTGGCGGCTTCAATCTGAAATAAGATATTTCATGATGAGAAATAAACGAACTCAATGTCATAATATTTTGTCTTTAGAGTAAACAGTGAAGGTGAGGTATGCCCTAGCAGAGTACCAAGTTAGGCGAAGACACTATAGCAATGGAGAAACGACCCCTCTGTCTTAACAGACGCGATGATAGCACTAGACAAACAAGACGCACCCACTAACATCTAACCAATCACCACACAGCCGCTCATCACTATAAATAATCGAAATAGAGCAGATTCACACTCAATCAAGTATCTAGTAACACTTGGGGAGTAGGGAGATTGAGACTCCGAGTTCGATCCAGAATATTTAACTCTCTTAAATCTTTGAGTGAGACTAAGGGGTTAGACATATTGAGACCCCGAGTCGATCTGAAACTTGATTTTCATTACTATCATTTTCTTTTTTCAATTCGTCTCTTGATAATGACGGCAAAGCAGGAGTCTAGTATGTCATAAATTTAGGTGCGGTTCTCACCCGGGTAAGGTTGTCCCTTCGCTGAAATATAAACTTCTACCTATATATCCGTTATTTTTTAAGACAAAAAATACAAAAAAAAATGTTTGACAAAAGCTGTATTTAAAAATATACGCATTCTAAACCGGTCAGGTTTTATGATGCTAAAATAGAATTAATTATGAAAATTATATGAGTAAATGTAATTCTATCGGATATGGCCCTCATGTATTCCTTAAAAATATTAGCAACCCGTCTATTTTATCGATAAATCCTTCAATTTTACTGTAAATGACTTTTATCACTAAAAGTTCTCTTCCACCATATTTTTAAAACCACCCTGTATTGGTAAAAATCCTCTTCACCCGATTGACTGTTGCTATTTTCATATTATTTAAATCACCCTGTATACCTATAATTTTACTTTGCCCCATATGACAAGTATTCTATATATGCAACTGCTCATAATCTACCCTGTAGAACACAATTTCTCACATTTCGAACCACATTGTATGAGTATAATTTTACTCTAGCCTTTATTTCAACCCATATCTGTAACTATCATTATACCCCGACCTATAATTCAAATATCCTAACATAACTATAATTTTATTCCACTTATGTTCCACACTATAAAACATATCACCCTGTATAAGTACAATTCTCCCCTACCTTGTAATTCAACTATCCTATATATGCAACTGCTTCTATAGTTTTTTGAACCCTTATGTATAACTGTAATTATACTTCGCCCTATAACTCAAATAGCTTTACTATATGCTGATTTAACTTGTTTTTTAACGTTTGATGATCCACTCTGTATAACTATAGTCTTACACCACTCTTATTTGAACCAACTTGCATACGCAACTACTTATGTGCCACCCAATGCAAAATTTTTGAAAACAGTCTGTATAATTATAATTCTATTCCACTTTATATTTCAACCAACTTATATATGCAACTACTTTTGTACCACCTAGGAGATTCTTTGAACCCATCTGTAGAACTGTAATTCTATCTCGCCCTATATTTCAAGTGTGTACATTGCATGCTGCTTGAATTTTGATGCACACACACACCCTACAACCGTATATCCTATAGAAAAGAACGCCGACATAACAATTTTTCTTCTCGATACACTAATGGAATTTTATGCTTTTTAACTAGACTGTAAGGGCCGTAATAGAACTTCCTTTCGAAATGAAACTGACTTCAAATGAATCAAAATGAAAACCTTAACAAACAACCCGTACGATATACTTTTATGACATATGTTAACATTTAAGCTAATAGTATAGACACTTAGGACGAAAATTTGACATTTACATGGGTGTGTACCGTTTTTTGCACATATTTTCAGATATTGAGAAAAACGGTATGTTTTACGTTATCGAAAAATATACAGAATCAAGTTGGAATATATTTTTGTTGTATACAATCTTAAGTATTCAAATTGATTCAGCTGTATTAGAGAAAACAGTGAAGATTCATTGAAATGTAGTCCCTTAATTAGTGTTTTTTCTCATTTTCTGGAAAACGGTAAATCTCACGTTATAAAATATTCGTTAATTTAATGCAGTTTAAATTATCAAAATTGTCCAAGCCGCTTTTGAAAATCACTGATCATACATAAAACTGATATCGACGAATTGATAACCTCCTCCTTTTTGGACGTCGGTTAAAAATACACATTATACGAAAAACAGTAATAACAATAAATATCAACCTTATACAAACGTACAACGACGTGCATTAATTATCGCCTTTTCAGACATTGTGAGCTCAACAACATACTTACCGAACAACAAAAGGGATGCGCGAAAAACTCGATAGGGTGCAAAGAACAACTAATAATTGATTCCATTGTCTGCAATCAAGCCCACACCAAACGACGAAATCTCTACATGGCATATGTGGATTATAAAAAGGCCCTTGATTCAGTGCTGAAACTTTATAAAGTAAATAATCGTATTGTTAACTTTTTAGAATATGTGGTGACTACCTGGCAAACCAAAATCTTTCTGAATGAAGCCTACTGTTCGATACAAACCCAATCAGAAGGGGTATATTCCAGGGAGACTCTCTTAGCCCGCTGTGGTTCTGCCTTGCCATGAACCCACTCTCAAACAAACTGAACGCGACTAACTTTGGGATCAGTCCAAACACAACAACCTACAAGCACTAAACATAAACCATTTGTTATACAGGGACGACTTAAAGTTGATGGCAGCTACGAAACAACAGCTGCATGATGTGCTTAAAATAGTAGAAGGGTTCTCTAGTGACATCCATATGCAATTTGGCCTTGACAAATGCCGAATTATCAATTTAGTAAAAGGAAAATACAGCAGGGGTCCTACGAAATGAGAGATGACACCTCAATTGAATCCATGGTGCAAGGCCATACCTACAAATACCTTGGAATAAAACAGGCTCAACGAATCACTCCACCGTGAAAAAGGACCTATCAACAGAGTTCTATAGAAGCGCAAGACGACTGTTGAAAACTAAGCGTAACAGTAAAAATCTGTTTCAAGCTATTAACACCTACGCGTGATCAGTACTCAGTTACTCATTCGGAATAGTTAAACGGTGCAAGACTGACATTGAACAACTACAACGGAAAGCTCGAGTTCTATCAAAAGCTCAAAATCACCATGCAAAGAGCTCTGTCGCTACGGTATGAAGGAGGAAGAGGATTAGCAGATGTAGGCAAGTTACGTGATCAACAAATTTCTATTTTGCGTAATCATTTCCAGAAACTCGCAGAATTTTCTGATCTACACAGAGTCATATGTCAGGTTGATGACTCAACACCTCTGCGACTGACAACAGCAACCACCATACAACTGATCAGAAACTGCTCATATGGAAAGAGAAACCGCTTCATGGAAGACATATAAATGATGTCAACCAAGATTATGTCGACAGTTCAGAGTCTGGTTGATCTCTGGTTCAATGTTTCCTGAGACGGAAGGCTTTATATTAAGATCAAGTAATTCCAACTAATAACTATCTAAAGTACATCGTTGAAGACCCTTCTATCAACAACGACCGATGCAGATATGGTTGCCAAACATCTGAATCTATCCAGCATATCACAGGAGGTTTTCAAGCGTTCGCTGCAACTGAATACAAAGAACGACATGATGCTGTGGCAAAAATACTGCACCAGGAACTAGCACTGAAACTTGAACTATCACAGTCGATCAGATTACTATACTATTTTAGAAAATAACAACTACAAGCTGTACTGGGACTGCACGATACTGACAGATAAAGTTTTGTTAGATAAAGTCTCTAGAAAAACAACCTTAATTGACATAGCAATCCCTAACAACAATAATATAAATATTAAGCAGGCTGAAAAAATAACCAAATATAGGGATTTAGAATTTAAAATACAGAGATAATTGGACATGAACAACACTCGAACGGTACCAATTGTTATGTCAACAACAGCTGTAGTCCCAAAACATCTATTAAACAATTTTAAATACCTCGGTCTGGACGAACATCTTTACCAACTGATGCAAAAAGCCGTCCTGTGAGGAACAGCGAACAGCCCGGACGGTCAGAAACTTTATGAGGAACTGCAGCCACGACGCCAACCACGGGCCTGATAACCTGGCAAGGGCTCCCACAGAGCTAAACCCTTTTGATATGTAGTATATCTGGGGTTTAGTGAATTTTACCCTAGTGTGATGCCATACATCGTATGGTAAAGTCGACAATAAATAAATAAAAAAAAACATATTTCTACAAATTATAAACACTGTTTATATTTACTTGAGCAATTTTCGATCCATGTTTCTTCATATTTTGGAAAATAACGTTGCCGACGCCTCCCAATTTCTTGTAATCAAAATCTACATTTTCCGTTTCTATTATGTTGTTTTCAATCCAGTAATGCATTTCGCTGTTCATTTCTTATCAGGGTGATTTGACTATTCGATTTATATTAATCAAATAAATTCGTGTTTGTATGTAATCAAATTAGGAATCTTTTTTCGTATTGTGTTTAGTCAATACCGTTGTATATTGTACCAGCCAGGAATGACTTTCCTGCTGAAAAGAATATTTGATAATCATGTTACTTATATATTAAAAATTAGTTTAGTTAAAAAAGTTATGTTATCTAAACGACTTAAAACTGTTTGTTCTGCCGTAGATACTTTAAAAAATGTCGATGCAAAACTAACTGTTTGTTGATTAGCAAAGGAATTTGAAATACCAGAATCGATAGTCACTATAATTATCAATATCAGCAACATTTGGAAATTTCAGTGAAAATATAAAAAATTTCAAATTCGGTCATTTATACTAGTTACGTAATATTTTGAACGGTGATTTTTTTGCAAAATGGGCAATAGATAGTTATGGAGAAATGGGTTCTAGACAATATTTGCGTCATCGCAAAGAGTTGTGAAAAATTATTTGTAAACAATAAGAGGTTTATAGATAGACATTTTTTTCAGTTTTCTCTTCTATAAGTTCGTTACCGTTGGCTACAACAAAAATCTTAACAATAGTTAGTTAAAATAAAATTATAAAATTTTCTAAAAAGTTGGTACCAATATATTTCTTATTTTCTCTACCAGGTGATCCCTTATTGTGGGGATCTGACTGGCCAATACTTCCACGTCCTATCCACCGATCATTTAATAAATACATTTTTAAAAAAACAAAAACCGACTTCAAAAGATAATTAACTAAAAAGCATGAAATAATATTTTGCTACAATTAAATACTTTTTATGAAGTCGGTGCCAAGCGAAAGTGAAAATATTTTGTGAGGTACATTGATGAGTTATACTTCGCAACTTCGCTGTTCAAATTGGCACCGACTTCATAAAAAGTATTTAATTGTAGCAAAATATTATTTCATGTTTTTTAGTTAATTTTCTTTTGAAGTCGGTTTTTGTTTTTTTTTTAAATGTATTTATTTTACAATTTTCAGTGATGCAATGTCTGTGATTGTTAATGATTTATCCTACAGCTGTAACATTCTATTAACATTTTTTTAACCATCCTTCATAACAATATTTGTACTCCGCCCTGTATGTCAGCTATCATAAATTTCCAACTGCTATGAGCTACCTTATATAATTATTTTTTCTTGCTTTTTACTAACCATCCTGTATGATATAATTACATTCGACGTTATATTTTAACCATCTTGCATAGGAAATCTTATGGATCACCAACATTTTAATAACTACCCTATATAATTTTATTTTTAGACCACATATGTATATTTACATGCGTGAAATTAATATGCAAATTCATAAGATTTTACTCATCCAAAAATCGCCCGCCTCTGCAATTTTATCAATTTGAAAAGTTGAATTCTCCACGTGTAAAAATATAATGCTAGGAAAATATGAGGTAGGCATTAAATAGTTACTTGTTCGAAACATACAAGTACATTTTGTATTGGAAAAATGATTACAAGAGCAGTTTCACTCTCAAATCACCCTGTATAGAAAGAATTTTTACAAGACGAATCTCACTCTTACGTAGGTTACTAAATTAAAAATCAGCTATCTTGATTGTCGCAAACTGCCAATAACTTTTTTAATTATTTAATTTCTCTGGAAAACAATTTTCCCAAATATGAGACCCTAACCAATCGATTTCTATCTATTGAAACTTCTAAATAAGAAAATTTCATCGAAATCGTTAGAACTTTTTTCCACAACTCAAATATATATATATATAATCAAACCTTGTTCGTTATATAGTATTAGATTATTTCTATTTGATAACAATTTTATATCTTAACAGAAATGAAGGTACTTTAATTTGTAATTAAAAGCCCTCTTTGAAGGCAAACTTTGTCTAAAGTTAATAAAAATTGACATGGAATGATTACTGTTTATGTTTTAGACCATGTAAAAAATCTGTTTGTGAAGAATAACTTTTTTCTCTGAAAATTATGAATAAAAAGAAATCGTTTAATTTATGAATACACACATATTAACTGACACTGATTTTGATTAATGCATCTTATTTACAATTTACCCCAAGTTCCGAATAGTTAATACCAGTAACTCCATCTAATCTTATAATACCCGCGATTCCACCAAGACATGGAATATAAGAAAATAGGTAAAAAGTTTTTCCCCATTCTATAAGAAACGATAGAAGCTATGTTATTTGAAAAAAAGTTCTGACCACTTTGAGATATCACGGCACTAATCTAATCCCTTTTCAATTTGCCCCACGTTCCGAATAACATTTTTCAAATTTTATATAATAATACCGGCTCCTCCACCATGGCATAGAGTATATGAGAATAGGTAAAAATAGTTTTTCCCCATTTTCTAAGAAACGGTAAAAGCTATTTTAATGAACAAAATATGGGACCACTTCGCTATCCCGCCAAACAGGATCCAGTAAAATGGTTGAAATCCCTCAAGCCGTTTCCTAGTAATCGGTGAACAAACATAAATAAAAGCAACATAGATACAGACGAATTGAGAACCTTCTTTTTTTGAAGTCGGTTAAAAAGAAAGGCCCAATAATTTGTGCACCAAGAATTCCGTGTCAGTGACTGTTATCGAAATCTCCAGATTATTATACAGAACTGACTCAAAATTTGTCTTTGTTTTCTCGGTCTAACACAGATATTTTAAATGTTTAAGGTATTGTAAAACGTTTTAATTTTACAATTTATAATTGTTCCTTTTTTATTCATAGTTTCTTAACCATTGATAACGGGGTCTGACCTAGACCCCGAAACGTTTGGAATATATAGCAATTTTCCTAACTGTGGTGTTATTTCCCAAGAAGTACTTAAACAATGAAAAATATGCCACAAATATCATTCATAAAACCACAGATATTTTAGTTATATTGGAATCAAGTTAATATTATTACTTGGATGTAATACACATCAGTACATCCAAGTATTTCACTTTAGAACTTGTCATTCAAGGAAGCGTATCTGACGAGAACTCCTGATTCAAAACGGCTGTCATACGTTGAATGATATAGTTCTAAATATGTGGATATATATCTGTATATAAAGATATTAACAGAAATAAAAAATATATCCATAGGCGGAACAATTTAAAAAAAAAAAATAGGAAAATAGTACCTCACCTGAACTTTATTGGAAAAAAAGGAGATACCCCTAATATTAATGATAGGGGGCAAATTACAGCATTAACTGAAAAATATAAAATTAAAATTATTTCAAACTCACTCTGCAATATATCAAATCAAAAGGCTCATTATGACGAATACAAATATAATTTTTTCTTATTTTTAAAAAGAATATTTTAAAATATATTAAAAAAAAATATTTTAAAAAATTACCCATTCCCCCTTTATTCCTCAAACTATAAGATCCAAAAAAATTGTTTGCAGGAAAATACGTAGAAATCCTAAATATTAATCTTGGAGAACATAAAGGAAAATAATAAAAAATGAAACACATCATCCAATACATCAAATGATAGGGCTCATTATGAGGAATATATATATATATATATATATATATAATTTTCAGATTTTTTAAATTAATTGTTTACAAGATATTAACAAAAAAGTTATAAATAATTCTCATTTCAACTTTATTTCCGAAACAATATTACCTAAAATTTTAAAAATAATTAGGAGTACTGAGGCTCACTTAAATTAGTAGAAAGAAATTAAATGGAAAATAAAAATTAAATTTTCAAACGCATGATGTAATATATCAATTAAAAAGTTCATTATGTGAATTACAAATATATCATATTTTTAAATCATTTGTTTAAAAGATATTAACAAAAATATTAAACATCGACTTAATTCCCACTTTAGAAACTACACTATCTGAAATTTTGAAAAATATTTTTAATTGAATTTTAAAATAATTTGTCTAAAATATTTAGTAATTTATTATTTAAAACTTGACCTATTTTCCCCTTTATCTTCCAATCTACAGAGCCTAAAATTCAAACAGTAGTTATAAAAGGCTTACCTGAAAGTTTATTAGTAAAATAAAACTCTTTGGGGCCAAATTAGGAAATCAAATACACATTTTTATAAAAATCAGGCGAATCATGTAGCAGATAAAATAAAAAGTCTATATGTGGAAAATTAAAGTGTATATTTTTTATAAATTTAAAATGCTTCCTTTAAAAGACATTAGGGTAAATATAAGAAAATGAACTCATTCCCTGGTTGTCTGAAAATTTAATATTAGAAAAAGATATACTTTAATTCACCTACATTGTATCAAATCTTGAAGGTGGTACGAAACCCTTAGTAAGCGAGTCCAACTTGCACTTGACCAGTTTTTTTTGTAATTTAAATTATCTCAGAAATTGTTCGTCGCCGTAGGTTATGAAACTTGCCTTAAATTTGTGGGTTTCATGCGAATTCATACCAGAAAAAGTTTGGTGGAAGCAGAAGTAGTTGATAGCTGAAAATATTTTTGTTAAACTCCCAAACCTAAATTTTCAAATCTCTAGCATTTGTAGTTTCCCTAAACCGCTTAACCTACTTTCCAACTATTTGTTTGAAGTCGCCTAGGTTTTAAGTCTTTTATTAGAGCACCTACAATTCAATGGTTAAATTAACTAGAATTTTATTGTACGTAACAAAGGAACAAAAACAGGATTTGCTAATTAAATTTTATTTTTTAGACTCATAAGAGTTCAAATCATGCAATAAATAACCTGCCAAACAACTTCAAATTCAGACTCTTCTTGAACTTCTGTATATTATAGTTCGCCTTCCAACACCATGCGTTTCAGATCTCTTCGTTTCACTTTTCCTGAAGGTGTCATCGGTATTTTGTCCACGAACTTCACTCCCCCCCTAAGTCGCTGTTTGTCTGATACTCGTTCTTCTATGTATTTTATAATTTCAACAGCAGTTGTATCTATTGCGTTTTGTTCTAACACTATAATCGCCATTGGATGCTCGCCATGTTCTTCGTGTGGTTTGCCTACAAAAAGAACAGTTTTTCGTTAAAAAATAGAGCAAGGTTTAGAAAAGAACAAACATTAATACATGATATTTAATAAAACATTTAAAATATATATATATATATATATATATATAATATATATATATATGAACTAAGCTAGGTTCCGGGTGAGAACCGCGTCTGAATTTATTGAATACTCGACGTTTCGACTCCTGCTTTGGAGCCATTATCAAGAGACAAAAGTGAAAAAGAGTTTCAGAGTCTAGATCGAACTCGGGGCCTCAATATGCCTACTCCCCAAGAGTCACTAGGTAACTGAACAGTTCAGTTACCTAGTGACTTCAAAAATATACTAGATTGGTAGGTAATTAATTTGTACAGAATGAGCACCTTTTAATGTTTACATTTTTTGCTTCCTGGGTAGGTACCTAAAAACATTGAATGTGTTATTTATTTGCTATAGTAGGGTATTGTTATAATTATTTTTAGCTTTTTAGTTATAGGTAGAAGTCGGTTATATATATTTTTTAAATGTTTTATTTTAAACTTTTTAGTATTTTTGAACTCAGGTAGTTTTCATTCTTTATTTTTTATTTTGTATGTATAACCTTAATAGACAGAACCAGATAACATCGAAAGCCTCAACATTACACAATGATACATTCTCATTTAAATTGACAGGTAAATCTTTACGAACAAAATGTACTTGTACTAGTACTCGTTGACTTAATAAGCCCAAAATATATTTATGCCTTATGGACTACGCCATGTAACCTTTTTTCAACTTTTTTTGACAACCCTGTATAACTATAGATAATTCCATTCCAACCTATGTACCAACCATCCTGTACATACGACTGCCCACGGACAAGCATAAATTTGTTAGCTGCCTTCTATAGGACGGAGTAGATTCCATCCCATATTTACGGAGTCAAATCCGTCGTATATTTCAACAATAGTATATAACTCCTTGTGGGCTAGCCCATAAATTAGTTCATTTTTTCCTTTTTGTATTATCGTCCTGTGTAACATTAATTCCTCTCCACACTTTATGCCACTTCTTATGGGCTACAAAAGAAATATTTTTTTAATCACACGGTATAAATATAATTCAACTGCAGCATATATTTCAACCATCCTGTATATGATTTGCTTATGTCCACATCATATAACAGTTTTTTAATCACCCTATATAATTTTAATTTCACATTTTTTCTAATATTTTTATACCACCAAACGTCCAGTCCACCCTATATTCCAACCATCCTGTATATACGGCTGCCTACGGACCACTATCATTCTAGTCCGTCCTATATTTCAATCTTTCAATAAATGCAACTCCTTCTATCACTTTACTTTGTGATTTTGTTTGCTATAACTAAACACCCTGTCTATAAACGTACCAAATAGCAGTTTAAAGTTTGACATGTGTTGTCACTAAATTTTCTATTAGGCCGGGAGAATGTGACAATCAAAAGCATCGTCTTCGCAAAATGGAAAAAAATTGCATTTAAATAGACGAGCTTGGTACTCATTGATTTAAGGAGCCCAAAATACTATGCTTTACTACCTATATGCTTGAGATGTACATAGAAAATTTTCAAATTCGCAATTAAAACTTCCAGTGCCTAAAATTACCACACTATTACGTTGGAATTAAAATATTTATGAGGAAATGTCCGTTATGTCATTTCGATGAAATTTTTGATAAGAATTTTGGCATTTCGGCGATTTTCTGCATAACTGCAAGTTGCACGTCGCAGGAAAGTATATGAGTTCACCTAATGATCTTCCTTGATAGATTAAACGTTAAAAAACTATACACATCCATAAGGAGTTATCGAAAAATCGACTAAAGTATTAGGAATATTGGTCTATTTCCATGCACGCATGTGTTAATTGACAAATTTCATCACTTTACCAATAGAATTCTTTTCCAAAATTTGAAGTTTCACCAATCCGGATATATACTCTATTAAACAAGACCATATTCATTCAAAAAGAAATCAGGGAACATACATACAAAAAAAAGTGAAAAAAAATCGCGACGAATTGATAACCTCCTCCTTTTTGGAACTCGGTTAATAATATGAAAATTGTCAATTCATAATTCCGTGACAACCCTCAAGAATTTTTAAAAAAATACTCCATATACATGTTTCGCCTTCCTAAGTTTCATTCAGGAGAAAAATTGTTGAATATTTTTATCCCTATTTCTAATAATAATAAATTATTTTCTTTAGCAAACTCTATATATAGTAGTAGAGGGCCTGATGTACTATACAATAAGGACGCGTGGGTTGGAACAAATTCATTTAAAACTCAGGTGTTGTTTTTTTGGAAAAACGCTTGGATGCGTTTTTTGACGGCGGTTTTTGTGATGATAAACTCATTTATACAGGGTGGGCCAGACATAAATTGTGACCATCAACTTCATTTTTTTCAAATGAAAACATTTTTTTGTATTTTATTTTTGAATTCTGCATTTAATTCTAAGTATCTTTCATGTACAATGTCATATACCGAAAATTAATAGTTATTAAAAAAATACTGGAAGACAAGCTGAAGTTTGCGAATTGTTTTATATGAAGTACCCGGTAGTTAGTAAAATAGAAAAAAAGTTTCTAGAATTTGGCCACGTAAGAGACAATTACAAAACAAAACATCTTCCAGAAGATACACAATTAAATGTTTTGCTCGATTTACAAGGAAATCCTCACAAACCCACTAGACAAATAGCCGTAGAACAATCAACAAGTAAATGTTCTGTTTTAAAATGCTTGCGTAGAAATAAATGGCATTCATACAAAGTTCAATTAACTCAGGAACATACTGAAGATGATATGAACCGAAGAGTAGAATTTTGCGAAATAATGATGGATAGATGCAATGCTAACCCGCATGTTTCAAGTAAGGTAGTTTTTTCGGACGAGGCAACATTTTGTTTAAACGGTTCACTAAACAGGCAAAATTTTTTATATTGGAAATCAGAAAACCCACATTGGAATATGGAAAGTCATACAAAGTGTCCCAAGAAAGTTAACGCATGGGCCGGAATTGTGGGTACTTCAATTGTAGGTCCTTTTTTATACTCGGAAAAGTATTCAAACCTATTACAAAATTACATAATACCCTGTTTAACAGAACTTTACCCGTGATGAAAACGCCAATATACTGGCAGATTCGCTATGGTTTCAAGGGGATGGAGTGCCCCCACTATTCGCGAACAGTGCTAGATTATCTTGAAAATATTTGCCCAAATAGATGGATCGGAAGGAGAGGTAATATCGAATGGCCACCTAGGTCTCCAGAGCTAAACCCGTTTGATTTTTATCTTTGGGGTCACGTGAAATCGAAAGTCTACTTCAATAAGCTGGAAAATATCTAGGAATTGAAGAATAGAATTACGGCCAAAATACAACGAATCCTGCCACAAATGCTAAATGAAATGTTACGAGAATTTGAAAACCGTCTTAGGTATTGTCAGGAAGTTAATGGTCAACAATTTGAACATTTAATTTGATATGTTCATGTTTTTTTCTTTAATTTTGAATTAAATGTATTTTTTAATAACAGTTAATTTTCGGTATAGGACATTGTACATGAAAAATACAATTCACTGCAGAATTCAAAAATAAAATAAAAAACAAATGTTTCCATTTGAAAAAATGAAGTTGATGGTCGCAATTTCTTTCTACCCCCCACCATGTATAAATGAGTTTATCATCACAAAAACCTCAGTCCAAAAAAAAAAAAACAAAACCGACGTGTCCGAGCTTTTTTCCAAAAACCTACACCTGAATTTTAAATGAATTTGTTCCAACACATGCGTCCTCACTATATATCCGGAGCTTTTATATCCACCGAAGTCAGGTGGTCCGGTGTCTAAGTCGCGTAAGGCTGCAAATCCAAAGTTCTCGGGTTCGAACCCCATTAATTAATTTTATGTACTATTTTCAATTGACATTAAATGAGTAAAACTCATTTTAATATTACATAGAATAAGAACTTAAAAAAAATAAATTATTGCTACCCTTGATTATATAAATATATTTTTTTAATTTTTTTATATAAATGTTGTGTTTGTAATGATTTTAGCTAAAAACAAAACGAACTTTTCCTTAACATCTTGTCTTCAAATACTTATTCAGATGAACAAAACTATCTACAAACACTTACTTACATACTTTGCAGATATATTTAATTTAAGAATTAAATTAGGATTAATACTTGAGTCGTAACAAAGTGACAATTACCTTAATTCACCTGAAATTTATATCGTTCAGTCTCAAATGACTGCCGCTCTTTTTTATTATATTTTCTACTTTTGTTAAGTAATTATTAAAAGAAGAGTTAGATAAACAAATGCATTGATTTTAAAATTAATTACATATATTTTCCATTAAAGCATTTAATATTTTATTTTTGTAGTACGACACTGATCATATTTTACTCATTTATATCATTTATATCAATCCTATTGTAGTGGCGGTATAAAGGAAGTTAGCCATTACTTTTTCAATTTATGAATGAAAGACATTTCCAAATATGACTTAAAAATTGCAGGTGTTTTACTATATTTTTTTACTACCGTCTGGAATGTTGGCGCCCCATCATAAAAAAAACGTGCACCAGACTTGATTGACATTGGCGTAGACATCCGGCTAATTTTCGTAGTGATATTTAAAAAAGTATTTAAATAATTTTTATTCGAGTTTGAAATCAGTATTATAAATATTTTATTTATAAATTATATGGTATTTTTTTCAACATTTTCTGTCTTTAAATTTAAATAACACATATTTTGCACTACAATAGTTCTTTTTATTATTTATATTTATTAAAATATTATTTTTTGTCGTACGCCAATGTAGAACTTATTCTCCACTTCGACTTCAATTGAAAAACAAGATTCCCAGGTGGCATCTAAATATTTAAACCAAATAAATTCTTGGAATTAAAGGAAATGGAATGCGGAATTAGAAAAGTAAGGACAGGTGCAGATCAGTGGCGGGGTAGTGAGTAATAAATTGAAATTTTTTGAAAAATATATTTAGTTAATATTAGGTCTAAAATTTTTGTATATTATTTTTATATTTTTATCGCGAATCTAACTAACAGAGACTCCAAATCGGGAGTCGAACTGTGTGTAACGCCGTTTCTCTGTGATTCCTAGAAATCATACGAAAAAATTTGTAGGTTTACTAAGAGATTTCTTAGCGCCCCATCATAAAACTCACATGCACCAGACTTGTTTGCCATCGGCGTAGACATGGGGGAACTGATGTTCGAATGATATTTTCAAAAATATTAAATAATTTTATTTCAGTTTGGAGTGTCTGTCTGTATTATAAATATATTATTTATAGATTATGAGGTATTTTTTTCAACATTTTCTGTGGTTAAATTTAAATAATACATATTTTGCACTCCAATATTTTTTTCATTATTTTGTATAAACCGAGAACAATTATGTTTTTTTTATGTACTATTTTCAATTGACCTTAAATGAGTAAAACTCATTTCAATATTACATAGAATAAGAACTTAAAAAAATTTAAATTGTTGCTACCGTTGAATATATAGGTATATTATTTTTATTGTTCTTTATAAATGTTGTGTTTGTAATGATTTTAGCTGAGAATAAAACGAACTTTTTCTTGACATATTGTCTTCAAATACTGATTCAGATGAACAAAAGTATTTACAAACACTTATCTACTTACTTTGCAGATATATTTAATTTAAAAATTAAATTAGGATTAATACTTGACTAACAAAATAGTGACAATTATTTTAAATCACCTGAAATTTATATCGTTCAGTCTCAAATGACTGCCGCTCTTTTTAGGGTTCCGTATATACAGTATACGGATACCCTTATAATATCACTCAGGATTTCTGCCTCTGTCACATCACAGCAATTTTCTCCTAAACTACTGGACGGAAGAGTTTGAAATTTGGTATGAAGGTATAGTTTGGTGACTTGATCAGAAGCACATATCGCAAAAGAAGAAATTTTGATTTAAGGGGTACTTCGGGGGGGAAAAAAACTAAAAAAATCGACCGTTCCCCCCCCCCCTGATCTCCGAAACTACTCAACCTAAAATTTTGAAAAAAATAGAAAATATAGAACGTTGCCCGAACTTTACAGGAAAAATAAGGAGAAACCATTAATATTAATATTAATTTTGGGGGGCAAATTATAGAATTAAATAAAAATTTAAAAATAAAAAAAATTCAAACTCATCATGTAATATATCAAATGAAAAGTGTCATTCTGAGGAACAGAAATATATTTTTTTCATATTTAAATAAAAATTAATTAAAAAGATATTAAAGAAAATATACCAAAATTTACCCATTCCCCCCACCTTATCTCCGAAACTATAAAACGTAAAGTTTTGAAAAAAATACTTTTATAGGTTCTGACCTGAAGTTTACTGGAAAAATAAGGAAAAACATCTAGTTTTTATTTTGGGGGGCAAATTACAGAATTAAATGGAAAATATAAAATTAAAATTGTTTCTAACCCATCATAAATAAACATATTTTTTTCATATTTTTAAAATAAATAAATTAAAAGATATTAACAAAAATATAAAAAAAATTTACCCATTCCCCCCCCTTATCTCCGAAACCATAAGCTAGAAAATTTTGAAAAAAATTTGAGTTATAGCCCCTCACCTGAACTTTACTGGAAAATTAAGGAGAAACCCCTAATATTTATTTTGGGGGGCAAATTATAGAATTAAATGGAAAATATAAAATTAAAATTATTTCTAACCCATCATGTTATATATCAAATAAAAGGGCTCATTATGACGAAAACAAATATATTTTTTTCATATTTTAAAATAAATTAATAAAAAGTTATTAATAAAAATATAAAAAATTTTACCAATTCCCCCCCTTATCTCCAAAACCATAAGCTGTAAAATTTTGAAAAAAAATAGGTATAGCGCCTCACCTGAACTTTACTGGAAAAATAAGGAGAAACCCCTAATATTCATTTTGGGGGGCAAATTATAGAATTAAATGGAAAATAAAAAATTAAACTGGTTTCTAACGTATCATGTAATATATCAAATCACAGGGCTCATTATGACTAATACAAATATATTTTTTTTATTTTTTTTTTTTAATAAATATTTTAAAATATGTTAAAAAAATATTTAAAAAAATACCCATTCCCCTTTATTCCCCAAACTATAAGACCTAATTTTTTTTATTTACAGGAAAAATCCGAAGAAATCTTTAATATTAATAATGGGGGGCAATTTTATAGAAAATAAACGGAAAATAAAAAATATCTTTTTAACGTGTCATGCAATATATCGTTATGAGAAATACAAATATATATTTTTAAAATTAATTGTTTACAAGATATTAACATAAAGATTTAAAAAATTCTCATTTCTTGCTTTATTTCCGAACCCATACAACCTAAAATTTTGAAAATAATTAGGGGGTACTGGGGCTCACTTGAAATTTATAAGAAAAATTATTAGAAAACCTCCATGGTAATTTTAGGGACAAATTATACAATTAAATGGAAAATAAAAATTCAATGTTCAAACGAATCAGCGATCATGTAATATATCAAATCAAAAGACTCATTATGTGAATTACAAATATATCATATTTTAAACCATTTGTTTAGCAAAGATATTAAACATCGACTTAATTCTCATTTTAGAAACTATACTATTTAAATTTTGAAAAATATATTTTATTTGTATTTTTAAATAATTTGAATAACAGATTTAATAATTTATAATTTAAAACTTGACCTATTGTGCCCTTTATCTTCCAATCTATAGAGCCTCAAATTCAGACAATAGATTATAAAAGGCTTCCCTGAAAGTTTATTAGTAAAATAAAACTCTAATGTTAATTTTGGGGGCCAAATTAGAAAACTAAATACAGCGAATCTTGAAGGTGGTACGGAACCCTTACAATGCGAGTCCAACTCGCACTTGACCAAATTATTTTATTACTCTTTCTATTTTTGTTAAATAATTATTAAAAGAAGAGTTAGATAAACAAATGCATTAATTTTAATATTAATTACATATGTTTGCCATTAAAGCATTTAATATTTTATTTTTGTAGTACGACACTGATCATATTTTACTCATTTATATTAATCCTATTGTAATGGCTTCTTAAAGGCAGTCAGTCATTGTTTTTTCAATTTATGAATGAAAGAAATTCCCAAAGTGCTTTTAAAAACTACAGGTGTTTTACTATATTTTTTTACTATTGTCTGGAATGTTAGCGCCCCATCATAAAATACAGGTGCACCAGATTTGATTGCCATTGGCGTAGACAAGGGACTAATTTTTATATAGTTCTTTCCATTATTTATATTTATTAAAATAGGTATTATTTTGTGTCGTACGTCAATGTAGAACTTATCCTCCACTTTCGATTTCAGTTGAAGAAGAAGATTGGCAGGTGGCGTCAAAATATTTAACCTAAATAAATTCTTGGAATTGGAGGAAATGTAATGCGGAATTACACAAGTAGGAAAGGACACATGTAGAACAGTGGCGGAGTGATGAGTATTAAAATGAAATTTTTTGAAAAATACATTTAGTTAATATTAAGTTCTAAAATTTATGTATATTATTTTTATATTTTATCGCGAAATGAATTTCAACATCCAAGAATTTTAGAAAAATCTAGCTCACAGAGACTCCAACACCTGTATATTAAATGAATTTTTCTCAATCCACGCGTCCTCACTGTATGTACTATATACATAAATAATTATTCGAGATTTCAATCAGCTGAGAGGAGCGCAACTGATGAAGGTTCTCGACTAGAAACAATATATTGTCTTGCGATCAATGTATTGAAAAATCTCGAAAAGTTAGTATTATTTTTTACTTTATTATTTACTCAGGTATGTTCTGAAAATTTCAATAGCCTGAGAAAAAGTGAAAACGGTACCTGACATGACTAGACTTCTGCAGTTATATGCTAGTTTTTGTAGTTTTAGTTATATTCTGATGTACCAGATTGGTAGAACTCAGATGTCGGCACAGACAAGATTCGCCTTTGTGCTTTGACAGTTTCAGCAAACTTTGCTCTGTGCTTTCAGAACTGCTTTTGGAATCAGCAAGATACATTAGTATCTTTTCTGACTGAACTTTTTTTTCTAGTCATAAACAATTTTCTTTCCGTTTTCGTCTCCTGTCTTTTGCTTTTGCATAAAATATCGGTTAGCACCATCGGAATTTGATGTTTGTGGATCGGTTACCTAAGCTTTTGCATTTGACTATTGATCTAGACATTTCGAAACTGGGTTCAATTCTAAGGTTTCACCATAACCTTGCGTTATGCTTTCGACTTTCTGAGTCGCTTCAGTTTGGCGAAGTAGCCAAAGAGCTAATTTTATATTTTCAAAAAAATAAATTATAATTCTAATCACTCACCAATGACGACCGACTGCCTGACAGCAGGATGATGTGATAATTCCAGTTCTAGGATTGCTGGAGCGATGTGCCAACCTCTATACCGTAATATTTCTTTTATTCTATCGACTACGTAGAAAAGACAGTTGTCATCGTACTTAACGATGTCTCCTGTCCTAAACCAGCCATCTTTGTCGTATCTTTCAGAGGAATCCAAGTTGTAATAACCGTTCATGACAGAAACGGTTTTAACACGTAGTTCACCTTTTTCGTTGGGACCAAGAACTCGCTCGGTGTCTGGTTCTACAACCTGAAAGTGTCAAAATTTGTTAAGCATTAATAAATTTGGAAAATCCCATCTCATTTACGGGTAGATTTAATCATATTCTGGGTGACCGAACCCTGCTCAACACTCAACATTTTTCCTAACAGCTTACCACTAATTATGTATGTATTTCGTACCTATCACTATCTTTTAAAAAAGCACAATTATTTTTTATATCAGAACTGTCTGTTTAACAACATGAAACCAGAAGTCAATATTTTAGAATCTACTACTAAAAGATCAGAAGATGGTCATTACAAGTAATTCCGAAATTATTGATGAGGAGGTTGTTGATTATTCTGTCTGCTCATTAGGTTTTTTCTTCTTACTTTTTTTCTGTAATAGAGAGCCTTGTTTACATACAGTGTGGAACAGTCAAATTCAAGATATTGCTTAGAATTTGCGCGGGGGTATCCAAACCATTCAAGCGAACGTCCCATAGTTTCAACCTGGGATTATATTTAGAAGCAACATCTATTTTATATTTATTTCCCATCTTATTGCTAAGACTTGATTTTAATGCTTTAAGTGATTTATCATTCTGGCAATGAACGGCAATACCCTGTCGAATTTTCGTAGTGTTATTAATGCATACATTTATGCTAGCAGGAATAATGGTTTTTGCTATATCACTCAAAATATCCACAAGCTTTTGACCTTCATCGTTGGTTTTTATCAAAAGTACAGAAGATTCAGTCTTTACTATATCACTATATTTAGTTTTAGGAAATTCTACAAGATTTGTAGACGAAGATTGTTTATTGAACTGACATTCCTGCTTGAATTTGATGAATTGTACTTGTTTTGTTTGTCCACCATATTTACGTAATCAATACTAGATATCCCTTGAAATGTAGATCTTGGTGTACCATCAACAAGTGTTAGCGATTACATATATGGTGATGTAGATAGTGTTAAAACACTGGCCTGTATGTCTTTTGTGACATAACGGTATAATAGAGCATTCAATGGTATGCTTGTCTAGAATATAGATACTTCGATCACTATTGTGCAGTAATTGTATTTAGGTCAGCCTAGTAACACTGAAGCACTACCGTAGCAAATATTTTACATCTATGTATGCTAATTCTTGACTTTGCGGTGAAAAATTAAAACTTGTAGATACAATATGTAGATAAACATATGTAACTTCGGCCATGAGCAAAAATACTCTTGAGCATAATATTGACAATGAATCCAATAAGAGAAACGATAAAACACCATAGAACAGTAAATGTAGAAATGACACTAGATAAACAAAATATATAAACTAAAAAAGTTGCAAATTCGATATCGAATAAAGGAGGGCGTGTTGGGAAAAACGCTTGGGTACGTCTATTTGTATTTATAAGTGCGCATTTTTTCACCAAAAATGTAAAAAATGTCAAAAAATGTTTAAAATGTCAGAAATGTCAAAAACGTCAAAAAAGTCAAAAACGTCAAAAAATGTCAAAAACGCCAAAAAATGTCTAAAATGTCAAAAATATAAATGTCAAAAAATGTCAAAAATGTCAAGAATTTTAAAAATATTTAAGTGCTTCTTTGGAAATAACACCACAGTTTAAAGAAAATTGCCGTATATTCCAAACGTTTCGGGGTCTAGATCAGACTCCGTTGTCAATGGTTAAGAAACTACCGATTAAAAAGGCACAATTTTAAGATGTAAATTAAATATATTTGACAATGTGTGTTATTTGATGTTTGACGTTTCCCAAGAAGCACTTAGACATTGGAAAATATGCCACAAGTATCATTCAGAAAATAATGTTAAAAATGCCAAAAATGTCAAAAATTATAAAAATGTCAAATGTCAAAAATGTCAGTAATGTAAAAAATGTCAAAAAATGTCAAAAATGTCAAAAATGTCAAAAATGTCAAAAATTTTAAAAATGTTTAAGTGCTTCTTTGGAAATAACACCACAGTTTAAAGAAAATTGCCGTATATTCCAAACGTTTCGGGGTCTAGATCAGACTCCGTTGTCAATGGTTAAGAAACTACCGATTAAAAAGGCACAATTTTAAGATGTAAATTAATATATTTGACAATGTGTGTTATTTGATGTTTGACGTTTCCCAAGAAGCACTTAGACATTGAAAAATATGCCACAAGTATCATTCAGAAAATAATGTTAAAAATGCCAAAAATGTCAAAAATTATTAAAAATGTCAAATGTCAAAAATGTCAGTAATGTAAAAAATGTCAAAAAATGTCAAAAATGTCAAAAATGTCAAAAATGTCAAAAATGTCAAAAATGTCAAAAATGTCAAAAATGTCAAAAATGTCAAAAATGTCAAAAATGTCAAAAAATAGTAAACTTTTAGTCGGGTGTGTCGATTTAATTTTAGATTATTGATAAAATTATATAGGATGTCTCTGTCACAGGGGCCAATACCAACTTTCTAATTTTAAATGCAAGCCACTGTGTATTATTTATTTTTTGGATTCTCCAGAAAATTCTAGGCATAATTCATGTTCAATATCCTACACCTATCTTCAACTGTTTCGGAAAAAAAGTGTTTTCGGATTTCTACAAAAATTAATATTAAGAAAAGAAAATTATTTTATTTTACAAATTTGGTACATTACACTCAATACTTAATTGCCATCTAGCCCTTTTTAATTTCAGATGTTTCAATGCATTTCTTTCAAATTTTCCTAGAGTTTATTGCTTTATAATTATTTTCAGAATTTTTTTTTAACTTTATAACGTTTTTCTTAAAATTTCAATTTTTTCAAATAAATTTAGATACAGTCCAAATTTTCAAGTTAATCAGACACATTTAAGTTGGTGAAAATTACGATAAAAGTTTCAGGTACATACATTCATACATACAGACAGGTCAACCTAATAAAAGCGTGTTAAAAATCCCTGGGAGACGTTAACCTTAATTTAATAAAGCACAAACTTGAACCTAAGTAGATTTCTCATGACGACATTAATGTGGTATGTATGACGTCATACACATTTGTTTTAAATGGCAACTACAATATTTGATATATCGTTTTGAAATATCTAGTAAAGGACGTTGAAATTTCAAATCGGTTGCATAAAAAGTTTTTCTACAAAAAAAATCTCTTTTATCCACTTAAACCTAAAAAATTAACTGAAAGGTAAAAACGTAACAAAAGAATACGAACAAAACAAAGCAAGTGTTCAAACTGACTACTGTTACTAAAACATCTAACTGTTTTTCTTCTCATTTTGCTGAACGAACTGATTTAGACTGATCTCATATATGACCCAGGTTCCTAAATTTGGCCTTTACCTTTCTTAGGGTTGATCTTGTAATAGGTCGATCAGGGAACTTATAGAATTAATTATAAAATACCAAGACACCGAAGTTCTGTCGAACAGATCCCACCATCATTTCTGTCCTAAGCTATCGAGACATTAGAACAATATCAACAGGAAAAAATATGGCTTAAAACCCAGAACAAAGTTTGGTACACATTATCGTCGTATTATGGTAAGCTCTCTAGATAATAAGTCCAATATGTCCAATAACTTCTAAAAGGTCATCTAAATCCTCTGTCAAGTTTAAACAACAGTGGTTGTTTTTTTGTATGATACTTTTAAATCACCTACCCAAAGCAAATAACTAGAGTGTAAGTAACAAAGTCCTATGTAAAATTGAAAAATAAAAGATACCAAGGACTTCAGGTAGGACCCTTGAGGTATCCCGAGGTGACTTTGCAGATGTTGGAACGCTGGCTAGTAATTTGCACATATTGTGTTCTGTCTAGTAATTAATAATTCTAAAAAAGCTGTCACGGCATTACGATTGTAACGCCTTTTGTTTTAGTTAGTAGATAATCATAAAAATTCCAATTTTGTCTTGTCTGTTTATGATCACGACCTATAGACTAAAATACCTTGACATATAACTTACTCTGTATCGAACTCCTGGGAGAGGCAGGCCAACACCTTCTGGGTTTCTCCTGTAAAATTCCCTGTGTAGTTTGTTATAAAGCTGAAAGCCAAGCAAAGCTCCCAATTCAGTTTGTCCGTAATGAGGAACGAGATCGGTTTCTGGAATGATTTCTTGAAGAGCGAAGAAATATTTCTTTGATAAGGCAGTGCCACCAACAGTTAATCTTACCAATGAACTGGTGTCTATGTCAACAGGTTTACCATATTTCACCAACTGTATTACTTGAATTGGAGCTAGATATGCTTCTGAAACCTGATATAAAAATTGTTTGAAAAGTAAATTGAGTTTGTTTGTTTTTCAGTTACGCTTTCACGCCTAAACAGCTGTACCGTCTTTGATGAATTTGGGTTTAGAGATTGATGGGACCCTGGAAACGGTTATAGGCTACTTAGTTACAAAAATTATCCAAATTTGCCGCCCTTATCCCAAGAAATAATTAGCAAAATAGAAAAACAGTTTCGCGAGCTTGGTCATGTAAGACAGATAAAAAAGTAGTTGCCAATGCAAGTGATAATACGAAATTGGATATGTTTGAGTTTGAAGAAAACCCACATAATTCTGGTCGAAAAGCAGTCCCACTGATCAACGTTAGCCACACGTCAATTTTTCTACTAAAGGAAAGTAAAATGCATCCCTATAAAATGATGCCTACTCAGAAACGTATTTCTGTAAACAAATGATGGTAAGGTTAGATAACAATAACAATCTAACAATTAGAAGATGTTTTGTTTTCTGATGAGAACACATTTACAATTCAATCGTCAAAATTGCCGTTAGTGATCTAATGCGAATCCTCACTGGATGACACAGAAGCATACGTAATATCTTGAAAAAGTTAATGTTTGGACAAGAACTGTTAAATATCATATCGTAGGTCCCATTTTCATTAATGGCAACTTGAATTGAGATAAATAATTAGAACTGTTCCAAAATAACTTCACCTCAACTTTGACAAACTTTTATCCTGACCCAGTAAAACCACAAGTTCCTGCCAATACAATATGGTTTCAGTAGGATGGAGCACCGCCCCATTACGAAATCAATGTCCGGCAGTTTGGCAGATAGGCAGATGGTGGATAGTAGACATCAGCTAAGACAGGATTTTTGATTTTTAGAAGGAAAATGGGGGCGGAACTTTGTAAGATACTTTTTATGACATTGTATGATTTGGTTGATTTTTTTTGGTTGATGGCAAATGCTTAAGATCTTCATATTTATTTGTTTAAACCACTCCTTAAAATGGATGAAATGGGAATATAAAAATGTATATGATAAAATTGTACTCTAATGCTAATTCAGCGCTGTTTTGGACAAGGATCCAAACCAATATTTTTTTAATGTCTAAGAGTTTATTGGGGAATAACACCACACTTTAAAGGAAATTGCTGTATATTCCAAACGTTTCGGGGTCTAGATCAGACCCCGTTGTCAATGGCTAAGAAACTACGGATTAAAAAGGTACAATTCCAAGATGTAAATTTAAATATTTGACAATGTTTATTATTTGATTTTTGACGTAACTAAGAGAATTTTATTTGTAATATACAGGGTAGCACAGAAATTTCTAAAGATCATATAATCATAAAGTGCCTTTCAAATTGGAAGAATTTGAAAGGGAGATCTTCAGAACTTTATGTAGCGCTCCTAGGTGCGACTTTTTTATAAGATAGTGCATTCGCCAAAAATGCGACCAAAAAACTTTGTTGATTCAGTGATCCCATTAAAATCATAAGGGAAAACCTAGGAAAAACCTTATGAACTATCCCGATATTGGGTTGTTCACAAGCAATTTCTTCCTTAATCATCGGCAACCAGGAACGACTGAATTCTACGGAGGTAGTAGCGATACAATCGTTTTCATTTAACAAAATTAAAGCAGACTCTTTTAGTTTTCTATTGGTGTTGTGTTCTTCTTTGTGTAATATAACTGAATTTTGAAACTGTATTTTATGACCAAGGTCCCAAGCATGTTCACAAATTTTGGATTTTTCAAATTGTCGTTTTTTTATGTAATTTTTGTGTTCGTTTATTCGAACATTCAGAGGTCTAGAGGTTTCTCCAATATAGAATTTATTACATTCACACGGAATGAAAAAGATGCCACAAGTATCGTTCAGAAAACAATATTTTTTTCATTGATCCTTTATTTATTATTTATAACAAATAGTGGATAAATTTGACAACAGTTAAGAGTAAAATACGCATATGTATACTATTAAATAGGTAATTGAAGCCTGCAATTAATACTTACGTTATACTGGTGAACACTTCTCCAGAAACCCTTTGGAGAAAACGAAGTGCACAAAAGTCGTGTAGTTCCAGTGATTGAAGTTCTAAATAAATGTTTAGCTGTACTTGACCAATACATTGTGACAAAATTCAAAAAACATGAATTATTTTTTGTCTTACTCAATTCATACATTTGCCTGTCTTTGTCCAAATGGTTATTCTTCATGGGAGGACTTAGAGCTGAATTGCAAAATAACCAATAATGATTGTTGCAAATGCCCTTCGGAAATCCAGATGTGCCACTACTGAAGTAAATGAAGCAAGTTTCTTTGGGATCCTCAACAATGTACGGTTTGAAATCATTTTCTCCCTCCTGGGGCTCCAGGTACGTCTCGAATGACACATGGTGATCACTCTTCCCAAAAACCACGACTTTAGTATCTAGATTATTATTTTTCAAAGCTTCTTCTATGACGTCCAAACAACTAGGTATGGTAAACACTATTTTTCGGCTTCACCTGGGCCAACAGATAGTTGATCTCGAAAATAGATAGACCGGGATCTAAGTTACAAGGAATCGCCCCAATTAGTAGTGAGGCTATTGCTGGAACACAAGCATTTAAATGGATATCTGAGCAACCTGTGATGATATCTCCTTTGCCAATTCCATTTTTCTTCAACGTTAGTGCTATTCTGATGCTTCTTAGTAAGAGTGCGTCGAATGTATCTTTTATTCCTGTTGAGGCTTCAATCTGAAAGAAAATATGATTCAGAAATAGAATTAAACTATCCTAGGTTATAAGTTATAAGATATTGTTTGTGGGCAAAATTAAGAGAAGTTAGCTAGAAGTGCGCTCGTCACTAGGCCCGACATTACCTAGTCGATTAAGATCATCTGTAAGAGATGGATAACTCGCATAAGAGGATCTGCAGTTATAGAGACGCTCTGCTTGAAAAATATACAGCATGTAAAGAAACGAACACCTTATTAAGCATTTAACGTCCTAGATGATTGTTTATAGGCTAAACCTTATTAGAAACATTAGATATTAAGTAGTTATTCCCAAAGAATACAGAAAAAAAATAATAAAAATTAGAGATTCAGTCCGATATAAAAGAATACGAAGAAAAACATAATAACATGAGGGGTACATACAATTTCTCTACAACAGAGAAATCAGGCAAGCTGCTCAAATATCCGTGGATGCCGGGATTATACAGGGTGAGTTTTTTTTTGATGAACAGTCGGGGATCTCGGAAACTAGCGGAGATAGAGCAATGGCTAAATTGGGAAAGATTTGCAGTTTTACTGGCTCAATTTAATGACACTTTCGGATTTTTGTAAAAAGTCATGGCTTACTAGATATTTTGAAAAAAAAACGAAATTCTGTCGATTTTTTTAGAGCTTTTCAACAATATAATACTCGATATAGTAATTCATAAAAATAACGGAGTTATGAATGCTTTTCTCTCTTATTTTCACTTTTAACATAGGTAGCCTTGAAAAAGATTGTTTTCACTTTGACGATTCCTCATTTAAGAGTAATTCCTTTAGTAGTGCTGAACTGACAGTCGATATTGACAAGTTTTCGTGATAAAATGGAATATTCTAACGAAGAAAAACTGAATATGGTGAAATGTTTTATCATATGTCATAAAAATTCAGTTCGTACAACTGAGGAATACTTTCATAGATATTTTAATCGTCGTCAACCTGCTCTATGTACATTTAAGAGGCTTTACGATTACAAACTTTCACTTTCTCAAACTTTTCATGCTGGTGACGAACATCGATGTATTTTGTTTTGTACATGGTTTAGAGACATGTGCCTCGACAATCCACAGTTTCCATTAAAGGTGTTATGGTCAGACGAAACTAGATTTAATAACTGCGGTATGTTCAATAGACACAATGGGCAGATCTGGGCTAAAGACAACCCTTTCCATGTAGAACAAAGACGACCACAGATAAAATTTGGTTTTAATGTTTGGTATGGTATCATAGGGTCTATTATTCTGGGGCCTTTTATCTATGACGAATCACTTACTGAGGAGCGATACTTACATTTTTTGCAATACACTTTTCAAGACATGTTGCATAATTTGCATTTGAGAACTCGTTTAGAAATTGAGTGGTTCCAACCTGATGGAGTACCTGCTCATAACTCGTTATTAGTAAGACAACACAGATAATAGCTATCCAAACTCTTGGATAAGAAAAAATGGCCCACGCGAATGGCCACCCCTGTCTCCCGATTTGGCAGTTATAGACTTCTAATTATGGTATGCGCTAAAAAAAGTATACAAAAGAAGGTATGAGACAGTTGGTGAGCTAAGGGGGGCTGTATTACAAGCAATTAAAGAAATTAATAGGCGGTCTGTGAGAAAAGCGGTAATGTCAATCTTAAAAAGATGCAATTTTTGTCTAATTAACAATGGTGGATTTTTCGAACATAAATTGTAACCATTATTATGTACTTTAATTTTTTTAGTAAGTACCTACTTAATTAGTTTTTTCGTTATATCTGATATACCTAATAAAAAAATCGTTCAATGTTTTTTGGAATAGTTATTAATAAATCAATCTATTTCATGGTTAACTACGTTAAAAATGAGAATAAGAGAAAAAAGCATCCATAACTCCGTTATTTTTATGAATAACTGTATCGAGTATTATATCGTTGAAAAGCTCTAAAAATGTCCGATTTTTTGAGGTCATAGCCGACTATGGTTTCCATTCAAAAAAAGATAAATTTGTGTCATATTTCCAAAACGAGAGCTGTCACGCAAACGAGGACAGTCATATTCGGGATACAATTCCCTTCAATTTTGATATTTACACTTTTGTTTATAAAATCAAAAACAAAGGAGCTAGAGGGATTTGACTAAATAGACAGAATTTCGTTTTTTCAAAATATCTAGTAAGCCATGACTTTTTACAAAAATCCGAAAGTGTCATTAAATTGGGCCAGTAAAACTGCAAATTTTCCCAATTTAACCATTGTTCTATCTCCGCTACTTTCCGAGATCCCCATACTGATCATCAAAAAAATGTATATTATTTCTCCCAATTATTGGTAGTCTAAGGAAAAGACATCCAGCGTGGGGATTGTAAGACATATTCTAGTACTTCACATAGGATTCATAACACCTAGTACTTCAGTTCACATTTCTATTACCAACTAAGCCCGTATGAAGAATTTGCTAATAATTAAAAATGATAATGATTTATAAGGTGTGGAACAGTCAAATGGAACAATTCATGATATCAGCTTGCCCTTAGCTATTGAAAAAAAATTAACAAGTATTCTTAAGAATAAGTTATATTCGTATCTTAAATAATTGTAATCACGATTTATTTATCATTTGGTAATGTATACTGATTCATTTTCGATTATTATTATGCTGATTATCGCATTTTTAGTAACATTAATATTACTATGAATAACTAATTAGGAAATTTCGTTAATATTTTCGTAGCATTCGTTATTTTTAATGTGTATCTGTAATCTGGTGTTATGAATAGTCCCGATTTTATTGCTATAAAAAATATGTCGATAATAAAGCATATTCTTGTCATAGACAGATAAAAATATCGTTATTAACAAAAATTACTGTCATAATATTAGTCATCCATTCTAAAAGCTAATTTGTGCTGTCTGTATGTATATATTTTTGCTATTGAAACTGCTGAACGGATTTTGATGAAATTGATATGGAAGTAGCATGAATTTCGGGAAAAGACATACGTTTCTTATTTTAAATAGAACCCCTTATGGATGAATGGGAATCCAAAGGGATATTCGAATTTGTATAGGGGAACTAAAACTCATAACATTTTGATACAATTTTAAAAGATCCCCAATACAAAACCAAATACCTAGCCCAACAACTTCAACCGTTTGCAGGCAGACTCATAACTGAAAAATTCGACACATTTCATCGAAATACTTAGAAAAACGGTTTTACAACCAGAGTGTCTTCTTGTAAGTTTTGACGTAGTGTCCCCCTTTTCGCCAACATCCCTATCGACGAAGTCTTGGGTATCATAATACAAAATACAAATCACCTCAACACCTTGTAGACTTAACAAGGCACTGTCTGATGAACACCTATTTTTTTTACGAGAACCAACGATATAAACAAGTGAAAGGAGCTCCAATGGGATCGCCACTCTCACCAGTTATAGCAAACCTGTTTATCGAGAACTTTGAGAAGTTGGTACTAAGAACAGCAATTCTTAAACCCAGTTTATGGTTGCGATATGTGGAGGAACACCTCAAGACATTTTTAGACCACCTTAATGGCATCCATCACGAAATAAAATTTACCATGGAGGTTGAAGCCAACAATCAACTGCCATTCCTTGATGTTTTGATAAATAGGAAGGACGATGGAACCCTTGGTTATATAGTATATAAGAAAGCAACTCACATCAACAGATATCTTCATACTAATTCTCATCAGCATTCAGCCCAACTACAAGCTAACGTCAAGACTTTAGTAACCAGATCACAAAGACTAACTGACCAGAATAACATCAAACAGGAAATGGACAGTTTAAAAAGAGCTCTGAGACAAAATAGATTTACAGACCGAAATATACAAAGAGCCTTACAGTCAAAACCGATAGTAACAGATGAGGAGCATGAGACACCAATAATAAATGCTTATTTACCGTATATCAACAGTACCACGGACAGTATTGCAAGAATTCTACGGCGACACAATATCGATACTATTTTCAATACAGACAGAAAAATAAGCACGGTGTTGAGGACTCTGAAGACGAGGATCCCTTTAGAAAACAGGGTGTGTACGTGATTCCATGTGCAGACTGTCATAATACCTATGTGGGACAAACTAACAGAAGAATTCAAGCTAGACGTGATTAACACCAGAACGCCATAAGAAAACACGAAAAAGCAACACCCATTGCGGAACACGCCATCATCACATCACACCGAATAGAGTTTGAGAACACCAATATAGAACACTTGAAATCAAGACTCGTAAGAGAGGCAATTGAAATAGCGAAGAGGCCTCACAGTCTATACGCACGCAATGAAAGCCAGAACTTATCCAATTATTGGAAAATTCTATTAAACACCGTACAGGCCCGGACCCGTACTATAACAACTCAACCAGAAATAACCAATCAGCAAGCCGGAGGCGTGTCCACTGAGCGCCAAGAGTTAATCACACGTAGCCGTTCGCGGTGCCAACCGATAGACCCCGAGCAGCGACTATACAACAGCGCGCTCTCCTGAAAATCTTAGTATTCGAGTAACTAGAAGCGAAAGCAGAAGGCTACGAGAATTGATAGATGGGACTCTGCCGAAACGTCGTCATTTACCCTCGATCTCGGCAGGAATCAGTTATCAACTACGCGGATGAATTCCCGGAAACCACCTAAAACATTTAGTGCAACATTTTCTAAGATTGTTTAACTATAATTATACTTTACCTTCTATTTCAACCACTTTGTATATGCAACTATTTATCGGGCACACAGTATATCATTTTTTTGTACCTCCCTTTATAACTATAAATCCATCAATGCCCAATATATTTCACCAAAACTGCAATTGCTTATGGTGCACCATATATAACAATTTTGTTCAACATTTGTTTTGAATCACCTTGTATGTATTACAACTACCCTATATAAGCTGCTGCTTATTGGTCAACTAATAAGACATTTTTGCAATACTTAACTATAACACTTCTTTACCCTATATTTCAATTATCCTACATGTGCACCGGATTATAAGCTATTTCACATTTTTTCCATTTGCAACTTTTTCTAACCTTGTTTGAATTCACACTGTGTAGCTATAATTTTACTGCGTCCCATATTTCAGGTACTCCATATTTGCAACTGCTAGGTAACAAAATTGTTCTACCATTTATTACCCACCCTGGATAATTATAATTTTACTCCACCCTATATTTCAACAACTTTGTATATGCAGCTACTTATTTGCCACCCAATATAACATTTTTGTACCACCATGTATCCTTAAAATTCTCCTCCACCCTATATTTCAACCATGCAGTAAATGAAACAGTTCGTAGATCATAACATTTCTTTATAATACTTTTTAAATCCACCTATATATATCTGTAATTATACTCCGCTACATATTTCAACCATCCTATATATGCAACTACTTTTGGATATAAAATGTTTTTTAACCACTCTATAAACTATAATTCCTGTCGATTTCATATTTCAACCACCCTGTACAAGCAACTCCCTTTATAACTATAATAACTCAAGAACATAATTTAAAGATCCTAACTGCTTACATAACATTTTTTCAAAAAAAAAATATATCCCCCCTGTATAAATATTCTACCCTTATTTTAACTATACTGTATATGCAATTACTTATGAGCCACACAATATATCATTTTGTTATCCACCCTATATAAATATAAATCTACTCCGCCTGCTTATAAACCACCTGGTATGCAACTATTTATGGCCAACTCAATAGAACTTTTTTTAACCATCCCGTCTAACTGATTCCACTCCCCCTTATTTCAACCACATTGTTTATATGCAGCTGCTTACGATACACATAATGTAACTTTTTTAGATTTTTGAAATCCATCTCATTCTACTCCGGAATAAGTTTCTTATACAGGGTGTAAACGGTTTGAGTGCAAAGATTTTGAGGATCAATACTTCAGGTCAAAACAAATCAAAAAGCTTTATAACATTTTCAGAAATAAACTATAAATTTGCCAAAAAAATATGAAAAAGTTAGAAGTTCTGTAGCCTTTATTACAGTGAATAATAGATTATTTCCGGCTTCAAAATGATTGTAAAGCTAAATAAGTAAATACTCAATAGCGTATACACCTTTAATAACTGTATTAACAAAGAAAATTATTATTTAAACTCTAAATATTCTGTTATAATTTGCCCTACGTTTCTCCGATCAGATGTGGCAACATAGCATATACTCAGTACTACAGCTGGCCGCTGCCATGAATGCTTTTTTGCTGCCCGGTTCTTTAAGAAAGTGAAAGTGATTTTTGCGTGACATTCGACATAGCGTAAGTTATTTGATTTTCATTTTAAAAATATAAATTGGAAAAATAAATAAAATCTGTTGTGAATTGTGAGTTCAAGTGTATTATTTTGTGACAAACAGTGACAATTAGGTAAAGACCTGACATGTTATTAATTTGTGGGGAAAGTAAATGTAATAACAAGAATTTTGAAAATTTACTATAAATAATCCGTTTGCTCGCCAGAGCTCTATCATAATGACATCCTGCAGGTCAAAGGTTTTTATTTGTCTAAGGTAAGTAATATTAATTTCTTAGTAACAATTATTTCTCGAAGAATTTAACACATAAAAGAACTACATATAGAAATGTTTTGTTTAATATACTTTGTATCGCATTATTTTGTATCATAATGTAAACAACTTTGTATCTTCCCTTCTTCAACTTGATGCATAAAATAAATCGCCAAATATAAATATTCATTTCAATACATAGATATTAAAAGGGTACATTTTTGAAAATATATTTCATAAAATTTTATGTACCTAAATAAATCTACCGGCACTCGAAACTATGAAATTATTTAATACAAAAAAAATAACAGGTGTCATTTTTTTTGTGGTGACTCATTCCTTTATTATTCACGCTACAAGCAAATCTCATTTTTAGCGCGACGTTGCCACATTGACAATAATTTACTTAACATGTATTTCAAATTTTCTTGCTTATTAAGGCCTTTAGACTATAGTGTTATAAGAGTTTTTTGTTTTGTTTGGTGGGTACTATCTGCACCTAAAATATATGCAGTCAAACTATTTACACCCTGTATATCTTGATAGAAACTGTTAAGTGTGGGTTTTTAAGTAAATATAAAATTATTTCAAAAATTTAACTTGTTCTCCAGTTTTCAAAACAGTACTTACTTAAAAAACTCGCTTTGTAGTAATATCTAATGATAAAATTGTTGATATTTACTTGAGCAATTTTCGATCTATGTTTCTTCATATTCTGGAACATAACATTGCCGACGCCTCCCAATTTCTTGTAATCAAAATCCACACTTTCAGTTTCGATAATGTTGTTTTCAATCCAGTAATGCATTTTGCCGTCAATTTCCGATTAAAAAGAATATAAATTCAAATCAATGACTGTTTGTCCCGTCTGTCCTGCTATATTTGTATTGTTCGACCCCTATTAGCAGTGCACCAAAAGGCGTATAATAAAAAAATTACATAATCATCTATATATACTATCCCATATCTTTCGCGTGCATTTAACGCACTTTTTGTTTTGTTAATTATATAGCTCAAACTGTTAGGTTATCTAAACGACTTAAAACAGATTCTTCTATAGCAACAGAATACGTTATGCGTGAAATGTTATCTAAATATTATCAACAATTTTGAGCTAAAACGAAAGTTTGATGTATATTGATGGGTATTTAGAACAGTGAGCCGTTTTTCTAATTTTCAACAGCAGCGCTAGTAGTCCGAGAGAACATTAAAGTAATTCCCATTAAAATTCATGTAAAGTTAGATATAAAATAATTTGATAAAGTGTAGGATTCGCATTCAGAGGGTACCTTACACCTTTGAGATTTGCTAAAAATTACGTAAATCAAAGTACACATTCTTCTAATATTCCAGTTTCAGACAAGCAGGGAATGAAGAGTATAAACCTTCTTTTTATTTTATCTGCAACATAATGCCCTGGATTTTTATAAAAATATTTATTTTAATTTTCTAATTTGACCCCAAAATTAAGGAAAGGGTTTGAGCTTTGTTTTACCATTAAACATTCAGCGAAGTCGTATATTTTTGTCTGAATTTTAGGCTCAGTAGTTTAGAAGATAAAGGAAAGAATGAGTCAAATTTTAAATAATAAATAATTAAATCTTTTAAATAAACTAGCTGTCGCCCAGTGGTCGAAATTCGACAAATTGTGTCAATATCTCTGGCAGGTTAAGTAACCTGAAAATCGTAACGGGACATTCTATCCGAGGACTTTAGGGAGAACAGCAATTACACGGAACGGATTCAGATTCGGAACCTCTGTATATGACACTGCCTATGAGCCACCGTATTTAGTCTTTTTGTTTATGAAATTTTTATCATCATCCTGTATATCTATAATTCCTCTCACCCTATATTTCATCTTCCCTATATATACAACTGCTTATGGGTTACGAAATGTATATGCATCTCTGTATAATATTTTTTGCACCACCCTGTATTACTGTAATTGTACTGCACCTTCTATTCCAAGAATCCTGCAAATTCAACCGGTAATGGACTTCCCTATATAATTATTTTATTAGTTATAATTGCACTCTACTCTATATTTTAAACACCCTATATATGCAACTGCTTATGTGCTGCCCACGAAAAAAATGATTTCTAACATATCTGGAATCGCTCTGTATAATTATAATATACAACGATTACTTTACCACTAAACAATAACTTACATAAGTACATGCCCTAAGTATTTAACAGCATTGGTCTTTCTATATATAATTACTCAATGTTTTGAGTCTGGCGGCGGCGGCACATTCAGTTGTTTGGCGTTGACATTATGGACGTAAATAATTAATTTTTATTATATTTTATTTAATGAATGAACCAATATTATAAATTAATTTTAGCATTCTGCATTGAAGTTCGTCATTAGCTACTAAACAAAACAAAAATGAAGAAAATCTGTTGAGAGACAGAGGAGAAAATGGTACCTAATCGTTTTGTCTTAGCCTATTTATATAGAGATTATTTTAAACATACAAATAAAATATATTTGTATTTTGATAACGATAACTTTCATTTAATGTAAATTATTATTTTCCATTCCTGTTTGTAAGTTAACGTTATTTAATTTTGTTGAAATTTTTTTCAAAGTTTAGGCTAAGTAGTTCGCAGATGTAGGAGATTATGGTTCACATTTTGTATAACTATCTTTTTTATAACTTTTTAACCAATTATTTTAATAATATGAAAAAAATATACTTGTATCTTTCATAATGAGCCGTTTTATTATATTTATTACATGATATGTGCAAGAAAAAATTGTCATTTCATTGTGTAATTTGGCCCCCAAAATTAATAACAAACTTATTTTTCCTGTAAAGTTGAAGTAAGGCCTATATTTCAAAATTTTTTGAAAATTTTAAGTCGTTTAGTTTCTGAGATAAATAGGGTAATAAGTTGTTTTTTTTAAAGAATTTTGTTAATATACAATTTATTTTAAAAATATCTATTTGTATCCCTCATAATGAACACTTTCAGTTGATATATTACATGGTTTTCCGTTAATTTTATAATTTGGCCTCCAAAATTAATATTAGAGTTTGGAGCCGTTTAAGTATTATGTAAGCAGATTTATTACAATTATTTACCCCCCTTCTCCCTTTTCAGCAAAAGTAAGCATTTCAGTAAAAAGGAACGCAGGCATGGTTTTTCCTTACTATCTCAATATCACGAGCTAAATGGGAATTAAGTATTGAGTGTAATGTAGCGAATTTTTGAAATAAAATATTTTTCCCTTTTTAAAGCTAAAATTTGTAATAAATCTGAAAATACTTAATAATTTCGAAACAGTTGAAGATAGGTGTAGGAATTTGTACTTGAATTATGTCTAGAATTTTCTGCGGAATCCAAAAAATGAATAATATAGAGGGGCTTACATTTAAAATAAGAAAGTTGGTATTGGTCACTTTCACATGACAAACCCTATATAATTTTTTGTTGAAAAAATGGGCATTTAACAATACAACTCGACGTGTCCAACCGTTTTTCCCTACAAGCCCTTCTTTATTCATTATCAAATTTATTCCATTCAGCTGTTCCATATTGTATATAAAAATCAATTACATTTACAATATCTACAACCATGATTTAAGGGAGTAAAAAAAATTCTCAACGATTATATAACCAAGTAAACTTTTATTTAAACACGTAATCGATATACTATCTCACTTCACGTTCTAGTTTGACAATATTTTTTTGGTGAACCAATTTTTTTGATAAGCATATTTTTTGTAGTAAATTTTTTAAATACCTCTTGCTAATAACACAATTTCTATTCAGGATAAAGCTTATTAACATATTTGAATAGTACTTGATACGAATATTAACAAAATTATACCCTACTCAAGTACGTCAACACTAGAATAAACTGATACCATTATGATTGTTTAATCGCAGAAAAAATTTCAGGCTAATTTAGTGACAGAACACAAAATATGATGATTTTGTTGAATATTCCCTCTACAAGTATTGGTTATTAAATTTTGGAAAGTTACTATATGTTTTAATAGTTTCTAGTTGAAAATTGGCAAGTTTTTTGTCATGAAGATTTCGAATTTCAGCTACAATTTTGTATTCATAACAATGGGTGCTAGTTACTTCATTAAACAAAAGCATTTACTTTTCTCTGTTGAACTTTGAATAAAAAAATAACAGAAATATGAAAGTACGTTCATCTCCATAGAGAAAAATCATTAATTCGATTCAATGCAAGACACTTATAATATCTCTAAGTTTCCTTGGACTTCCATCGTCTTGACGTGGTTGATCTCACAACGTTTCAATAGCTGTGTATCTGCTATCGTCATCAGGTGAATGATAGGAAATTCAGAGTATCGGTCGTATTTATATTATACTCTTAACCGGTCATGCGTCGCCGTTCATGGTCATTGGGTCTTATCTGGTCCAATCAGCGTCGTCCTGCCTGGAGGTTGGTTGCCGGTGATGCGTAGCGGCAAAGGCCGAAGAAAAGCTCTCCAAATATTTTTTTCCAAATCCAAACCAAACAACAGTCAACAGGAAGGCTACGCATACAGGATTATACCTTCACTACAATTCCAACCAACCATCAGCAACGAAAACTGACACCATCAAAACACTAATCCATAGAGCAAAAAATATCTGCAGCACACCAGAAGCCCTCAAAGAAGAACAAGTAAAACTTAGAGAAGACCTTTTGGCGAACGGATATCCGGAAACGATCATTACCAAGGCGTTTGAAGAGCTTGACAAACTACCTAGGCATGAAGAGGACACCACGGTAGCAACTCTACTATTACCGTATACTAAAGGCTTGTCGGAGATAACAAGAACGAGGCCCGACGCACTAGCAATACCAAATAACTGTATATACAGCATACCGTGTGAATGTGGCAATTTTTTACATTGTAACGAAGTCTGGGCTAGCGAATCACGCATGGACCGAACACCATAATATCAACTGGGACCAGGCTAGAGCAATTCACAAGGGAGAGCATTGGTACAAAAGGAAATTCATAGAGACAGCATATATAGTCTGGAACGAAAATATAATTAGCGAGCCCAGCGTCCAAATTAAAAATACTTGGAGAGCTCTTCTTCGGCCTTTGCCGCTACGCATCACCGGCAACCAACATCCAGGCAGGACGACGCTGATTGAACCAATGACCATGACCGGCGACGCATGACCGGTTAAGGGTATAATATAAATACGACTGATACTCTGAATTTCCTATCATTCACCTGATGACGATAGCAGATACACAGCTATTGAAACGTTGTGAGATAAACCACTTCAAGACGATGGAAGTCGAAGGAAACTTCCAGGAACGAGTTACATTATCTGCCAACTTCAGACTAACACTTATAATACGTTTTCTCAAGGATCTCTTTATAGCCTTAGTCCATTATTTGTAATAGCTTTGAAGACTTCTTCTATTTTCTATCACAATTCTTGAAGTTAATTATTTTTTTCTTTACAAGCTATTGCATTCATATGCGATCAAATTGTAAAATACAAAGGACTGAAACCAGGACTTATCGGTGGCCAAGCAAAGTCACATTAACGATCACTGCAGACTAAATTGTTCGTTTAAGTCACGTACTTTTACATTAAAGCAAATCAAGGAAATCTAAATAAAGAGATTCATTTAAATTGTTTGGAAGTTCAAAACAACCAATAAAGAAAAACAGATATTACCACACACCAAATGTTGACCTTGCTGAAAATTTATTTTCCTGTAGCATCTGGATTTGTTAAACCCCACAAATGATGGTTGAAATATAAGGTGGAATTGAATTATAATTATACAGAGTGGTTCTAAAAATGTCATATTGGGTGGCACATAAGTAGCTAAAAAAAGTATACAAGGTGGTCGAAATAAGACTGGAGAGAAACTATATTTATACAGCGTGGATCAAAAACGTTAAAAAATTGTTAATTAAGCATAAGCAGTTAGTTTGCGTTATAGAACGGAGCATAATTACAGTTATACAGAAGAGTTAAAAATTTTTCGAAGCAGTTGGATATACAGGATGGTTGAAATATAAGGTGGAGTAGAATTCTAGTCATACAAGGGGCTTTAAAAAAAGTTTTATTGTGTGGAACATAGGAAGTTGCTTACACAAGGTAGTTAAAGTAAGAGTGGAGTAATATTATTGTTATTCGGGGTGTATCAAAAATTTGTTATATAAGCATAAGCAGTTAGGATATTTGAATTATGGGACGGCGTATAAGATAGCTATAAAGATGCGTTCAACAAGTTTTAGAAGCAATTGCATATACTGAGTAGTTTAAATAGATGGTAGAGTAAAATTATAGTTATAAAATGTGGTTCAAAAAGGAAATAAGTTTTGTTATATAGGCGAAATAAAATTATGGGTATAATTTAAACAATAAAAACGTAGTCAATAGAAGTCAATAGTGTGGAGAGGATTATATTTATACAGGTTGGTTTTAAAGATATCAGGGCGGTTGCAATATCGTGTGGAGTTGAATTATAGTCCTACAGTGGTTCAGAAAGTGGTGGAGAAATAATTTATATTGGTTGACCAATATACAGAAGCATACACAGGGTGGTTGCAATATAGGGTGAATTAGAGTTAAACTTATAGAAAGTGGTCCAAATAATAAAACTAATAAATAAAGTTAAAAAATATGTGGAAAATATAGAAAAAGAATTCAAATTAGAGACAGAGATTAGAACACGCTGAAATAATTAATAGAATTGTCAGAAAATAGTGATTGGTTGCACACGGTCTCTAAAGTTTTTTTTTAAGTCAGTTGAAGTCGTTTCATTCCAAAGGTAAATAATTTTTATCAGTATTGATTGGCTTATCCGTATTGCTAGATTTAGTCAGCGAGCACAGAGATCTGTATTAGTATAAATCAAAAATAAATCAAGGTGACGCTTAGGAAGTAAAGATCATATTTCACCTAAGAGGTTAATAGTTGGGTTGCCTGGGTATTATTTTACATATTCATGTTTTATGTATTATTCGGGTGGTTGATTCTCCACACTGTCTTGTAATACGTTTGCACTAGGTTGTTGCATTCCTTACCATGTTAGTTCTTTCTTGGAGAAAGAAAGTCTAAAATGACTACTCCCAGATATTTGACCTCTATTGCTTGGTGTTTTCACTTCCTCTAATATTTTATCCATTACCAGCTTGTTTCTGCTTCTTGTTTTTCTCTTCAATTGAATTTGATACGTCAATTAATTTTACTTTATCGAGTACCGTTAGGTACGAGGGCCGCCTTTTATATTTCGGAATTAGAGAACAAAAACAAATATTAATCATCGAAAATCGCTTTATTTTTTTTTTCAAAATATTCCCCATGAAGACCTATACACTTTTGCATGCGTTTGAACCAATTGTAGAAGCACTTTTTCCACTCTGATTGAGGTATCTCCAAAACATGCATTCTGAACGCAGCAACCGCTTCTTCAGGTGTCGAAAAACATTGACCTCTCAGTTTGTTTTTTACGTACGGGAATAAAAAGAAGTCATTTAGTGACGAGTCCGGACTATACGGCGGATAAATCTTCAAATCGATTTTTGAGTGGTCAAAAATGCAGTTGTTTGAGCCGATGTGTGAGAGCTCGGATTGTCGTGGTGAAGAGTGATCCGCCTTCGGCGGTTGGTTTTCCTCATTTCTTGGAAGACAACTGGCAGACTAATGGTTGTGTACCACTCAGAATTGACTGTTCTGCGTTGTTCTAGTGGTATGGTTGCGACATGTCCAGTTTTTCCGAAAAAACAGGCGATCATTTGCTTCGAAGTGCTTCGTGCGCGAACAACTTTTATTGGATTCGGCTCATCTTGAAACAGTCATACAGTTGACTGCTGTTTACTTTCATGCTCATACGCGTAAATCCACGATTCATGACCTGTCACTATGTCATAAACGTGTTTTGAAGCACCGCGATCGTATTTTTTGAGCTTTTCTTTCTACCAATCGACACGAGCCTTTTTTGAACGATTGACAAATTGTGTGGGATCCAACACGAACAATTGAATTCACCATACCATCGATAAACAGTGGTCCTTGGTGGAGTTTCTTCGCCAAAAATTAAATTAAGTTCATCCATGCGCTCTTTCTTACTTAATCCACGTCGAAAGTTGTAAAAAAAATCGCACGAAAATGTTCACGATTTAATTCCATTTTTGGGCCGAGATGAATCCTTTAAGTTACTGTAAACAACACATAGCGCTCGTATGTCAAAACGTTCTGGGTACGTATAACTTCAAAAATGTCAAACTTTACGATAGAGCTATCAGTTGTCAGATTGCAACACTAGGGTTGTCCAATCCCGAAATATAAAAGGCAGCTCTCGTACACTAAGCACCTATACGCTCAACTCTTGTGTTTTAAAGATTTCTCAAATTATGAAGCTGACATGGCTTGTAGGGATCATAGTTTTTAGGTATTTGGCCAAAATTTTGGTCAAGATTTTATTTTAAATTATTGATTAAAGGTTATTAATCAGGTTGTTCTTTGAATTATTTTACATATTACCAACAAACAAATATTATCTAAAAATTTTATACATTGTTAGATTTCGCCTTCTAAAATCATGCGCTTCAGTTCCCTTCTTTTCGCTTTTCTTGATGGTGTCATCGGCATTTTGTCAACGAACTTCACCCCTCCTATGAGTCTGCCTGGTACTCGTTCTTCTATGAATTTCATAATCTGATCAGCAGTTGTGTCTTTTGCCGTTTCATCCAATACAATTATCGCCATTGGGTGCTCGCCATCTAGTTCGTGTGGTTTCCCTAGAAGAAGACGTACTTTTATTTACAACATGGCCACCTGAAACTGGAATAACTGACCCACAAACGAAATGCGAAGATTTTATCAAATATATTTTTAAGATTTTGATGAATTTGTTTAAATAATTTAGCAACAAATAAAGCCAAGAGAGTAAAAAACATCAAACATTTCCGACTAAAAAAAAATGTTTTTTTGTGTCAAAAAGTTTGTTCAAACATTTCTCTACCAGGATACCGCCCGGCAACCTTCGGAGTTGTTTTTAGGAGACCTTTTTGCATAAGAATCAGTAAAAAAACCGAACCGAACGAACCTCCTGCGAGACTACTATGAAGCTGAACTGACGTTACTGACTGACATTGAGTCATGATATGATGTCTAGTTGGGTGGGCACTAGGCTTTAAGAAAAGTACTCGATTATATGAAGTATCGATACTTTTGTTTCGATACTTTTACGAGTATGATACTTTTTTTTCGATACCACTCATGAGTACATTATCGATATTTTCTATTCGATATCGTGTCCCTAATTGTGAGAAAGAGGTAAGTAAAATCTACAAAAAGTGAAATTTAAAATGAAAACAATCTTAAATAGATAAAGAAGTTCTGATACATTTTGAGGGTATTTCTTTGTTTCCAAAATTCTCCTATATTATCATTCTTATTGAAATCGAATTCACTGAAATCTACAATACGTAATAATTACAATTTTTTGTTCCTATAATTCCCTTGGAGTCGCACCGTTTCAATTCTGCATTCTAAATATGTCATTTACTAACTGAAAATCAGAAGTATCTTGCAATTGGAAAATTTATTTCCTACAAAATTTTGATACTTTTAACAGCACGGTTTTAATTTATTTTATTTGTATTTTTACACATATTTAAGATATCACTAGGTTCGATTTAAAAACATGAGTGGTTCACCCACTGTATATTTAACAGCCATTGGCTCCACCATGCGGTTATTTTTTGATCATTAACAAATCACTCACCAATGACGACCGAGTGCCTGACAGCAGGATGTTGCGACAATTCCAGTTCTAGAATTGCTGGAGAGATGTCCCAATCTCTAAATCTTATAATTTCCTTTACTTTATCCATTACATAAAAGAGAAAATTGTCATCGTACTTAACGATGTCTCCCGTCTTAAGCCAACCATCCTTGTCGAATCGGTCGGAACAATCCTGGTTGAAATAACCGTTCATGATGGAAAAACTTTTAACACATAGTTCTCCTTCTTCGTTGGGTCCAAGAATACGATCTGTGTCTGGATCGACAACCTAAAAACACCAAACTCATAAACAGGTTGAGTCTTGTTTTGATGATCAGTATAGGGATCTCGGAAACTAGTGGGGAAAGAGCAATGGTTAAATTGGGAAAGGTTTGCAGTTTTACTGGCCCAATTTAATGCCACTTTCGAATTTTTGTAAAAAGTCATGGCTTACTAGATATTTTGAAAAAAAAACGAAATTCTGTTGATGTAGTCAAATCCCTCTAGCTCTTTTGTTTTTGATTTTATAAAAAAGTGTTCATATCAAAATTGAAGGGAATTGTATCCCGAATATGATTGTCAGGTTCTCGTGTGCGTGACAGCTCTCGTTTTCGAGATATGTCACAAACTTATCTTTTTTTGAATAGAAACCATAGTTGGCTATGACCTCAAAACATCGGACATTTTTAGAGCTTTTCAACGATATAATACTCGATATTATTATTCATAATAATAACGGAGATATGGATGCTTTTCCCTCTTATTTTCACTGTTAACGTAGGTAGCCATGAAAAAGATTGTTTTCACTAGTAGTGCCGAACTGACAGCCGATATTGACAAGTTTTCGTGATAAAATGGAATATTCTAACGAAGAAAAACTGAGTATGGTGGAATTTTAGAATTTTATATCATATGTCATAAAAATTCAGTTCGTGCAGCTGAGGAATACTTTCATAGATATTTTAATCGTCGTCAACCTGCTCTATGTACATTTAAGAGGCTTTACGATAGTTTTAAACCAACAAAGGAACGTAATCAAATTAACGAAGCAGCACAAATAAATGTTTTGACAATGGTAAACCAAAATCCATCTTCATCAACTCGTGAGATTGCGGCAGAAGGTGGCACATCTCAACGAACTGTAGTTAAGGTACTGAAAGCGCACAAGTTCCACCCATACAAACTTTCAGTTTCTCAAACTTTGCATTCTGGTGACGAACATCGACGTATTTTGTTTTGTACATGGTTTAGAGACATGTGCCTTGACAATCCACAGTTTCCATTAAAGATGTTATGGTCAGATTAAACTAGATTTACTAACTGCGGTATGTTCAATAGACACAATGAGCATATCTGGGCTAAAGAAAACCCTTTCTATGTAGAACAAAGATGACTCCAGCTAAAATTTGGTTTTAATGTTTGGAGTTTTATCAGAGGGTCTACTATTCTGGGGCCTTTTATCTATGATGAATCACTTAATGGGGAGCGCTACTTGCATTTCTTGCAATACAGTTTTCAAGACATGTTGCATAATTTGAATTTGAGAACTCGTTTAGAAATTGAGTGGTTCCAACATGATGGAGCACCTGCTCATAACTCGTTTTTAGTAAGACAACACTTAGAGAATATCTATCCAAACTCTTTGATAGGAAGTGAGGAAAGCGGTAATGTCAATCTTAAAAAGATGCAATATTTGTCTAAATAACAATAGTGGACTTTTCGAACATAAATTGTAACCATTATTATGTACTTTAATTTCTTAAGTTTTTAGTAAGTAGTTCAGTATACCTAATAAAAATATCGTTCAATGTTTTTTGGAATATTTATTAATAAATCAATCTATTTCATGGCTACCTACGTTAAAAGTGAAAATAAGAGAGAAAAGCAACTACAACTCCTTTATTTTTATGAACAACTATATCGAGTATTATATCGTTGAAAAGCTCTAAAAATGTCTGATTTTTTGAAGTCATAGCCAACTATGGTGTCCATTCAAAAAAAGATAACTTTGTGTCATATCTCGAAAACGAGAGCTGTCACGCACACGAGAACCTGACAATCATATTCGGGATACAATTCCCTTCAATTTTGATATGAACACTTTTTTTATAAAATCCAAAACAAAGGAGCTAGAGGGATTTAACTAAATCGACAAAATTTCGTTTTTTCAACATATCTAGTAAGCCATGACGTTTTACAAAAATCCGAAAGTGTCATTAAATTGGGCCAGTAAAACTGCAAATCTTTCCCAATTTAACCATTGCTCTATCTCCGCTAGTTTCCGAGATCCCCATACTGATCATCAAAAAAACTTACCCTGAATATTTAAATAAAATTGATTTGAAAAAGACAGAACTCTGACACTCTAAACTTTAAGTTGTTTAAAATGATTGAGGATGCAAATAGTCGATTTCAATGTTCATATGTATATTGGTAGAAACTGCCCGGAACACTAGTTGCCAGCTTATAAAAAAAAACTCGCTCGAAGGATTAACTGTGAGTAAGTAGGTCGATTGGTCAACGTTTTCCTGTATAATATGTTAGGATGTATATTGTGTTATACCGAACATTACATCTAACAATGTTTTTTTGATATGAATTACACAATATTTGTAGCTTGACTTTTTGGCGATGTCAGTTGATTGATTAATTGAGTTTGAAGTTTCCTTTTGATGTTCATTCGCCAAGAGCTGTTGCCATAATACCGATATGTCTACTGAGTGTGTCCTAATTTCTCCCTTATTTATCTGTATTTTTTCTGAAACAATTTTGAGGAGAAAATCCCATATAAACATTCAAAATGACCTTAAAGCTTACAGACAATTTTTTTTTCGAGAGTTGAATAGGACCATGACAGATCGAAAACTAGTTTGTAGTAGTACGACATGTCCTGATTGGACAAGGGCAATCAAGGGAGCAAAGAGAGAAGTATATCTAGAATTTCTTATTTTTGATTTAAATGAACAGGGTACAGTGTAAACTCTTGATGATGATAGTGTATGGATTTTTAGATATTGCATGTAGCAAATTTGTCGAGTTAATAACAAAATTGTTTTAAACCGGTATTTTGTGAGCAGGTTCTGAATGCGGTATTTTACACATAAGGCGCCCAAGGTATTTAAAAGTTTCATGGGTTCTTGGTTTTTCGTCTGATTGTACATCAGTCTTGATTGCAAGGACCTACCTACTTTTAGATGACATAGTGCACAGATTCTGTATATTTGGTCCATGAAATGGATTTCATTACAGTATTTTTTTAACTAGGAAGGTGGTTGTAATACTTGTTTAGATAATCATCTATCTGAACTGGTTTTTGGGACGTATTGTAGTCAAGCAAGACGTCATTACTCTTTGAAATTTAAAAACACATGAAACTAATATTCAAAACACACCAGATAAAAAACAGGAACAAATAATAAAAAATTCCAACAGAGTTAAGGAGGTTAGTAAAATATTTAAACTTTTGCAATTTTCTAGTTTTGAACAAATGATTTTTTTATCTACTTAATTTATTGTTTTATAATTAATGGACTGTTTTGACACAATGTCTTCGAATTTTGCTTTTCAATAGATTTTCACCAAAATTCAGATAAACCTGCGTCTTTTCTAATAATTTTCAAGCCAAGGATTTTCGATTACAGAAGCTATAACAGCTAACTCGATTTCTTCGTTTTCCGTCAATTGTAGATTGGAAGATATAAGGCAAAATAGGTCAAAGTTTAAATTATAAATTATTAAATCTGTTATTCAAATTATTTAAAAATACAAATAAAATATATTTTTCAAAATTTAAATAGTGTTGTAGTTTCTAAAGTGGGAATTTAGTCGATGTTTAATATTTTTGTTAATATCTTTTAAACAAATGCTTTAAAAATATGATTATTTGTAGTTGACATAATGAGCCTTTTATCTGATATGATGCGTTTGAAAATTGAATTTTTATTTTTCACTCAAGTAGAAGCGATACAACCCTCTTTATTCAAAAGAATTAAGGCAGACTCTTTTATTTTTTGTTTTGTTGTTCTTTGTGAAGTATAGTAGAATTGTCAAATTGTATTTTATGGCTTAGGTCCCAAGCCTGTTTACAAATTTTTGGATTTTTCCGTTTCTTTATGTAATTCTTGTGTTCATTTATTCGTACGTTTAATGGTTTCGATGTTTCTCCAATATAAAATTTATTGCATTCAGTTGGTTTTGTTTTTGATATTAGTGGTTTTAGTGTATTTCTTGTTTGGAATGTTGTTTTAACATTAAATGTGTTGTCCACTCTTTTCAATCTTTCTCACAAACCCTGTATGTATGGTATAGTTGTTACTGTAATGTGGTTGTTCTGAGTAGCACTGTTAATAAGAGAAGTTCTGGGTTGAGTCGGAAGGTTTGTTTTATGTTCAAGTCTGTTTAACTCTTTGTTGATAAATTTTGGGGAGTAATTGTTTCCAGTGAGAACATTTTTTATAATTTTTTTTTCTTTGTTGAATTTATTATCATCAGAACAGTTGGTGTTTGCTCTATCATATAATGAATTAATGACACCTTTCTTTACTGTATTCGGATGATTTGAATTGAAATTTAAGTATTTGTTAGTACGACTTGGTTTTCTATAAACTACAAAATGATTTATAAAGAAGAGTTGTCAGAAAATACCAAATAAAAACTGTCAAATTCTCATAGCTATCTTGTTAAATTTTAAATAAGTTAAAATTCGTCTGTATCTTGTGAAAGTGCTTTTTCATGAGAAAGTGAATTGTTAGGTATAGGGAAATGTTATACTGTCGCATCTATTCTATTATAAAATTGTAAGTTTGTCTGTTTGTTTGTTTGTTTGTTTGTTCGTGCATCAGGTTAGAACAGATTTTGCTGAATCTTTTTTTGTTGCGAAGCCTATAGTTTGACTTAAAATCTGGTAGACATTTTATCTCTCTAAATTGGCAGAAACGGTAAATATAGCGCAAAAACTTCTACCATGTTGGGTAATTCAATTACTCAATTGGCTCCAGCGCATGCACAAAATATTAGATATTGGCATCAGCTTAGCGTTTATTCACAATTCGGAATGTGCAAATGTAACATGTTTCGATTTAACAAAAATCAACATATATCAAGCGTAATTTTACAGGGTGTTCTGTATATAGGAAACTTAAAGCGGAGTAGAATTACATGGATTTAAAAAATGTAAAAAAAGTTATATTTGGTATACTATACGCAGCTGGATATATACGATGTGGTGGAAATAAGGGGGATTGGAATTAGTTATACGGGGTGGTCCAATAGAGTTATATTGAGTGGGCCATAAACAGTTTCATATACCAAGTGGCTGAAAAAGAATATTTATACAGAGAATAAAAAAACTTAAGAAATGTCTTAGGTAAGCAGTTACGATATTTGAATTATGTTCATAAGATGCTATAGTTATGAAATAGGTTAAAGAAATGTTATAAGCAGTTATTTATACAGGGTGTTTGAAATATAAGATGGAGTGAAATTATAGTTTATGTTGTGGTTAAAAACTTGGTTTATGTCCACAAGTAGTTACATATATAGGATGATTGAAATATGTAGCGGAGTATAATTACAGCTATACAGGTGGGTTTAAAAGTATTTTAAAGTAATGGTATGATCTACAAGCTGTTCCATTTCCCGGATGGTTGAAATATAGGGTGGGGTAGGATTCAAAGGATACAGGGTCGTACAAAAATGTTATATTTGGTGGCAAATAACTAGTTGCATATAAAAGGTTGTTGAAATATAGGGTGGCTTACAGTTATAATTATACAGGGTGGGTAAAAAATGCTAGAAAAATTTTGTTATATGGCACTTACATATATAGTGTAAAGAGTAAAGTTATAGGTATACAGTGTCATTCAAACAAGGTTAGAAAAAGTTGTAAATGAAGGGTGGTTTAAATGAAATGTGGAGAGTAATTATACTTCAATTTATCTTGAAAAAATATAAGGAAAAAATGTGAAATAGCGTAGTTCATAATAAGTTGCAAAGATAGGATAGTTGAAACATAGGGTGAAGAAGTGTTATGATAATTATTTAAAAAATGTTATATTGGTTGACCAATAAGCAGTAGCGTAAACAGATTAGTTGTAATACATACAAGGTGATTCAAAAACATGTTGAACAAATTGTTATGTTCGGTGCCCCATAAGCAGTTGAGGTTTTGGTGAAATATATTTGGCATTGATGGATTTATAGTTATACAGGGTGGTAGAAAAAATACTGGGTGACCGGTAAGTAGTTGCAATTACAAGGTGATTGAAATAGCGGGTGGAGTAGATTTACAGTCAAACAGGTTGGATATATTTTTTTGTAGGATAGAACATGAGCTGTTGCATATCTGCAATATTTGGAACATGGATCGAAGTAAAATTATAGTTCCTACAGTGTGATAAGAAGTATTTAAAAATTTTATATTTGGTTGCCCCGAAGCAGATGCACATACAGGGTGGCTAAAATATGTTGTAGAGTAAAATTATGGTTATAAAGGGTGGTTCAAAAATAAGTTGTAATGTTTGACAAATTGGCAGCGGTGTATACAGGATGGTTTTAATGTAGATGGAAGTAGAGTTAGTTATACAAAGTGTTTTTTTTTTCGAATAAAATTGTTATATAATGTGGCCAATAAGCATGTTTGGTGTTAGGGTGCAAAACTGTGTTTTTATATTTGTGACTCACGAAAGGTTCCACATCATTTCCATTAGGATGGATCAAAAAAGTTTTTAAAAAATTGTTATATAGGGTAGACCATAAACAGTTGCATTCTATTAAATACTACTAAATACTAAATATCTGAAATATGGGGAGAGGCAAGAGTGTTTAACACCATGTTAGAAAAAGCTCATATAAAGGTTGATTAAGATATAGAGTAAAGAGAAATTTTACTTTAAAAGGTGGTTAAAAAAATATTTGAAATAATTGTTATACAGGGTAAACCATAAGCAGTTGCATAGCTGAAATATAAGATAGAGAAAAGTTATTAGTCAGGTATTCAAAAAATTATAAAACTGCAGCATATACAGGAGGGTTGCAATATAGGGTGAAGTAGAGTTACAGTTATTCAAGGTGATTCAAAAAATGTCGAATAAAGTAGTTATATAGGGTGGTCCATAAGAACTTGCAGTTTGGGTGAAATATATTCGAGATTGGTGGATTTATGGTTAAGTAGAGTGGTTCAAACAAGTTAGAAAATTTTTTTATATAGGATAACCCATATGTTTCATAAGTTGAACATTCCGTACGCGGATGAAACCGCGGGTAACGGCTAGTAGAGAAAAAAATTCTACTCCTTTTGGTGACATAAAATACCGGGTATTTGTTTAAACTTAAAGAAGTAATTGTCATTTGATATTTTGGTTAATTAATTGCTATTTATTTCATACCTTGTATACAATATTGGATTTTCCACAAGTGCAACTCAAAATATTATCCTTCAGGAGACCCCAGTCGGAATTTGGTGTATGCTGAGACAATAACCCTTTAAACGATCACTATATTTTGATCAAATAGCGAATATTACAGAAACTATGGGGTTTAGGTATAGTAAACTTTTATGAAACACCTTATCATTTCAATCATAGATACCGAAAATGAAATAATATACAGGGCATTCATTTTAAAAGAATACAACTTTGATATTTTTCACATTTATAGGACACCCTGTATAAAACGAAAATAATTTTAAAATGTTTTTCTTAAGGATATATATCCACCTGGAAAAATCGTCTAAAGTGAGAATCTTAGTCATAATATTGCATGTCGTAATACGTGAATAACCCTGTATAACAAAATTAAAAGTATATATATATTTTTAAAATACTTGTATTTATAAAATTAGTAACAAAAATATTCGTTAGTTCTTGCCAACTGTTTTAGACACCCTGTATTATACTTACTTTGTATCGAACTCCTAGCACAGGCAATCCCACGGCAGTTGGGTTCTTCCTGTGGAATTCCCTTGGCATCGTGTTGTAAAAATGGAAGCCAACTAGTGGTCCCGTCTCAGTTTGGGAGTAGGTGGGGACGATCTTTACTTCAGGAATGATTTCTTGGAGTGCCAAATAATAATTTTTGGATAAAGTAGCTCCAGCACTAAGTATTGTGACCAATGACGTGGTATCGACGTCAACAGGTTTGCCGTATTTGACCAAGTCCATTATATCGAATGGAGTTAGGAACGCTGTTGAAATCTGATTAACAATTTCGATGAGTGAGGAAATTTGAAGACGCGAGATGTAATATCGACATCTAGGATTTTCGAGAGAATTAGCACACAGAGGTTCCGAATCGGGAGCCGTTCCGTGTAATTGCTGTTCTCCCTTAACTCCTAGGATAGAATGTCACGATAAAATTTTCAGGTTACTTCACCTGTCAGAGATATTGAGTACTCTCTTCGAGGTGTCATTCCTTTGTAGACAAGACATAATATATAATATATATTGTTTCTGGTTAGGGAACCTTCATCAGTTGCGCTTCCCACAATTGAATGTCCTCTCGAACACTTCTTTATGTATTTGATACCTTTTGTTAGATTTGAAGACGCGAGATGTAAGACCGACATCTAGGATTTTCGAGAGAATTAGCACACAGAGGTTCCGAATCGGGAGCCGTTCCGTATAATTGCTGTTCTCCCTTCTTCAATTGTGGGAAGCGCAACTGATAAAGGTTCCCTAACCAGAAACAATATATATTATATATATTGTCTTGCGTACAAAGGAATGACACCTCGAAGAGAGTATTCAATATCTCTGACAGGTGAAGTAACCTGAAAATTTTATCGTGACATTCTGTCCTAGGAGTTAAGGGAGAACAGCAATTACATGGAACGGCTCCAGATTCCTCTGTGTGCTAATTCTCTCGAAAATCCTAGATGTCGATCTTTCATCTCGCTTCTTCAAATTTAACGAAATGTATCAAAACATAAAGAAGTGTTCGTGAGGACATTCAATTGTGGGAAGCGCAACTGATAAAGGTTCCCTAACCAGAAACAATATATATATATATATATATATATATATATATATATATATTATATTTATTGTCTTGCGTACAAAGGAATGACACCTAGAAGAGAGAGTGAGGAAATGTTTGAAAAGCCAAACCCACTCAAAAAATAATAGGTTATAATTAGGGTTTCCTTGGAAATTTGACTTTACTCGAGACAAGAAAGAAAGTGTCGAGAATAGATATATTTTTTATCGCAAGCATTTTTTAAAATAATTGTTAACAGAAATTTATTTCTAATCTATTAGAGTGTATACGTTTTAATTCCAGCAACCTTGAAATCAGTTTAGTCATTTTCGTAACTATATCCTTGAGATTTCATCAAAAACATAATTTTCAAAAAATATATAAATAATTAGCTCATGCTTTATAGTAGTAGAATTTTATAGACTGAAAGTTATAAAAAGATTAATAAAAAAAATCCTGGGGAATACATCCGTTCATTATTTTGAATGCAAACGTTTTGCCAAGATCTGCCTTATAATTATACGCTACACCGGAGTTCGTATTGTTCGGTGTTGGCTCCGCCCCTTTCGCTGACGTGTCGGGTGGGTCGCTTGTTGACCAGTTTGTATTTAGTGTAGCTAATTCGGTTTTACTTCGTTGTTGAATAACTGTCTTCAAGGTACTGGGGTGGTGGAGGACATGGTCTCTTTTGTTTAGTTATCTACTTTTCTCGACTTCAGTAGCTTCTCGTATTGGTCTTGTTTTGTAGTGTGTTGTTTGTGCGATCTGTTTACAACTATCGAAATTGATTTTGTGGCCTGATTGGTGTTAGTGTTGGAATAGGATCGACATAGTTCTTAAACTTGCTATAGTCTGGTGCGAGTTGTATGCCGTTGCTATGTCATGCTTTAGAGGAATTCGCCCAATTTTATCCGTTGTTCTTTTGTTGTACGGTAAGACTGCTTTTGGTTTTCCAGTAAGGTCGTCGTTTGGTCTTGACTTTAGATGTTGTTGTTCTATTGTCTTTTTTATTGTGTGGTTTGTGTATCCGTTTTGTCGTAGGGCGGCAGTTATCTGTTTTAATTTGCGTGTTTTGTTATTGTGGTCTGTCAGTCGTATAGATCAGGAGACTAGCGTGTTGGCAACTCCCTGTATTTGAGAAGGGTAGTGTTATAATTTGTAATTTAGGTATATGTTCGTGTGTGACGACTATCTGAATACGGTGTGGTCCAAGTGCCCATTCTGAGGGTTTTTTCTTACGAAGACGTCAAGGAAAGGCAGCTAGTTGTTTCGTCAAGTTCTCAAGTAAATTGAATCCTGGGATGTATCGAGTTTAGGTGCTGTAGACACGTCAGCAGTTATTGTTTGCCAATAGACCATATGACAAATACGACATATGGTCTTTACATTAAAATTCAAGTATTATTATTCATTACTTTAAATTTGGCAGTTGCTTCAATTTTCAGATATTTTTAAAGCAAACAACTAACTACTACCTTGGTAGTGAACTGATGCAGACCTAGTCTACGGTAGGATGAATTTAAAAATATCTTTTTTTCAGAGTTAGTAGAAAATTTAAATACATTTTCTGTACCAAATTTCAATTTTATAAATTTAACATTTTTCGAACAAATCCTAATTTTTGTTGATTTTAAAAAATCTAGTGGCTTCTTCTTACTAGAAAAATCCATGCTAACCAACTTTTGTTAATGATTTTTCTACTGCCGATAGCAACAAATTTATAAAAGGAAAATTGGAAAATGATTATTTTAAACCTCTAATGGTTTACAAACAATTTTCCACAACATTTTGGCATGACACCTATAGATACACTTATTACAGAAATTGCCCAGAACCCATTCCTACAAAAAAGGATATGTTTCCCATTTTACAAAAAAAAATCACATAATTTGATGTTAGTGCGTTCGGAGGACTAAACAGGAACTAACTTTTGAGTGAGTAAGGATGCAATTTGTTTAACAAAAATTTAAAACTTTTGGATTTTTTTTATAAATACTCGTATGTTCGTACAATATGCGATACAATATAGTAGTTTATTCTAACAATTTTTGTTAGTGTTATTTAAAAATAAATTTCTAACTTTTGGCTGTTATGAGGACTAAAGAATTGAAAGCGTTTAGTAGTTAATATTGTTTGAACAGTACCCGATTTATAGAAAAATAATTGGAAAAACATTTAAAAAAAATATAACCGAGTTCCACCTATAACTAAAAAGGTGAAAATAATTATAACCAAATACAACTCTAGCAAATAAATAACCCATTCAATGTTGTTAGGTACCTACCCAGAAAGTAAAAAATCTAAACATTAAAAGGTGGTCATTCTGTACAAATTAATTACCTACTAATCTATTATATTTTTGAAGTCGGTTCCAAGCAAATCTAAAATCTTTTATTGCGTACTTCACTACTACTCCATGAAACTTAATTATTGCTTAGCACCGACCTCAAAAATATACTAGATTGGTAGGTAATTAATTTGTACAGAATGAGCACCTTTTAATGTTTTCATTTTTTTACTTTCGGGGTAGGTACCTAACAACATTAAATGTGTTATTTATTTGCTAAAGTTGTATTTTGTTATAATTATTTTTATCATTTTAGTTATAGGTGGAAGTCGGTTATATATATATTTTTAAAATGTTTTGTTTTCAACTTTTTAGTTTTTTTGAACTCAGGTAGTTTTCATTCCTCATTTTTTATTTTGTATGTACAACCTTAATAGACAGGACCAGTTAAAATCGAAAGCCTCAACATTACACAATGATACATTTTCGTTTAATTTGACAGGTAAATGTTTACGAACAAAATTTACTAGTACGCCCAAAATATGTTTATGCCTTTTGGATCACGCCAAGTAACTTATTTTCAACTTTTTTGACAACTCTGTATAACAATAGATAATTCCACTCCACCCTGTGTACCAACCATCCTGTACATAAGACTGCCTACGTACAAGCATAAATTTGTTAGCTGCCTTCTGAAAATTATAGGACGGAGTAGAATCCATCTCATATTTACGGAGTCAAATCCGTCCTATATTTCAACCATAGTATATAACTCCTTGTGGGCTACCCCATAAATTATTTCATTTTCAACATTTAATATTAACGCCCTATGTAACACTATTTCCTTTCCACAGTTTATGCAACTTCTTATGGGCTATGAAATAAATAATTTTTTAATCAAACTGTATAAATATAATTCAACTCCAGCATTTATTTCAACCATCCTGTATATGATTTGTTTACGTCCACATCATATAACAGTTTTTTAATCACCCTATTTAATTTTAATTCCATATTTTTCCAACATTTTTATACCACCAAACGTCCACTCCACTCTGTATTCCAACCATCCTGTATATACAGCTGCCTATGGACCAATATCATTCAACTCCGTCTTATATTTCAATCATCATATAAATGCAACTCCTTCTATCACTTTACTTTGTGATTATAATTGCTATAACTAAACACCCCAAATAGCAGTTTAGAGTTTGACATGTGTTGTCACGAAAATTTCTATTAAGCCAGGAGAATATGACACCAAAAGCACCGTCTTCGTAAAATACTATGCTTTACTATCTATATGCTTCAGAAGTACATATAAAATTTTCAGATTCGCAATTAAAAGTTTCAGTGCCTAATATTACCGCACTATTACGTTGGAATTAAAATATTTATGAGGAAATGTCCGTTACGTCACTTCGATGAAATTTTTGATAAGACTATTGGAATTTTTTACCAATTTTCTGCACGTCGCAGAAAAGTATTTGAGATCAGCTATGGATCTTCCTTAAACGTTAAAAAACTATACACATCCATAAGGAGTTTTTGAAAAATCGACCTAAAATATTAGCGATATTGGTCGATTTCTATGCACGCATGTGTTCATTCACAAATTTCAACACTTTACCAATCGAATTCTTTTTCCAAATTTGAGGTTTCACCAAAGCGGATATATACTCTATTAAACGAGACCATATTCATTCAAAACGGTTCACCACAGGAGAAGAAATCAGGTAACATACATACAAAAAAAAATACGCGACGAATTGATAAGCTACTCCTTTTTGGAAGTCGGCAAAAATCCAAAAGTGCACGCCTTACATGCGTACATACGTATAGACAAATAAACGCTTGCACGTTCTAAGGCGTGAAATTTCTGTAATTAAACATTTTTTAGTAGAGCAATCAACATTACTTACTTTATACTGATCAACAGAAAGCCAGAATTGCTTTGGAGAAAAAGTTGTAAACAATAGTCGCGTTGATCCAGTGATTGAGCTCATAAACAAAGTTTTGACTGCAGTTCCCCAATACATTGGATCATAACATAAACTATAGGAACTCTCTTTGCTCTTGTTCATTTCTGTCGATGGTCTGCCCTTACCCAAATCGTTATTTTTCTGTGGAACACTTATCAGTGAAGAGCAAAAAAGCCAGTAGTGATTGAGACAAATAGCTTTAGGAAATCCAGATGTTCCGCTGCTGAAGCAAACAAGGCAAGTTTCTTTAGGATCCTCTACTATGATGGGTTTAAAATTATCTTCTTCCTCCTGAGGTTCCAGGTACGTGTCAAATGTCACATGCCGATCACTCTCTCCAAAAACTACCACTTTGGTATTGAGCTTATGGGTTCTTAAAGCATCTTCTATAATATTCAAACAACTTGGTACTGTGAACAATATTTTGGGTTTAACCTGAGCTATCAGAAGGTTGATCTCGGCACCGGGCAAAGTTGGATCTAGGTTACAAGGAATAGCTCCAATTAGTAATGAAGCTAATGTGGGCACGCATGCATTTAGATTTAGTTCTGAGCAACTTGTGATAATATCACCTTTCTCGATTCCATTTTTCTTCAACTTTAGAGCTGTTCTGATGCTTCTGAGTAAAAGTGATTTGAAAGATTCTTCATTTCCAGTGGAGACCTCAATCTGAGAACAATATTATTAGTAAAGACGCGAGATGTAAAGACCGTCATCTAGGATTTTCGGGAAACGGCTCCAGATTCGGAACCTCTATGTGCTAGTTTCCCCGAAAATACTAGATCTTTGCATGTCGCGTCTTCAAATTTAACGATATGAATCAAATACAGAAAGAAGTGTTCGAGAGAACATTCAATTTTGGGAAGCGCAACTTTTAAAGGTTCCCTAACCTGAAACAATATATATTAAACAGGGTGAGTTTTTTTTTTGATGATCACTATGGAGAAAGAAAGATTTGCAGATTTACTGGCCCAAGCTTACTAGATATTTTGAAAAAACGAAATTCTGCAGATTTAGTCAAATTCCTCTAGCTCATTTGTTTTTGATTTTATAAAAAAAGTGTAAATATCAAAATTGAAGGGATTGACGTTGCCGCTTTCCTCACAGACCGCCTATCAATTTCTTCAATTGCTTGTAATACCGCCTCCCTTAGGTCACCAACTGTCTCATACATTCTTTTGTTTACTTTGTTTTTAGCACACCCCATAAATAGAAGTCTATAACTGCCGGGGGTGGCCATTCGCGTGGGCCATTTCTTCCTATCCAAGAGTTTGGATAGATATTATCTAAGTGTTGACTTACTAATAACGAGTTATGAGCAGGTGCTCCATCATGTTGAAATAACTCAATTTCTAAACGAGTTCTCAAATTCAAATTATGCAACATGTCTTGAAAAGTGTATTGCAAGAAATGCAAGTAGCGCTCCCCAGTAAGTGATTCGTGATAGGTAAAAGGCCCCAGAATAGTAGACCCTATGATACCACACCAAACATTAACACCAAATTTTATCTGGGGTAGTCTTTGTTCTACTTGGAAAGGGTTTTCTTTAGCCCAGATATGCTCATTGTGTCTATTGAACATACCGCAGTTAGTAAATCTAGTTTCATCTGACGTTAACACCTTTAATTGAAACTGTGGATTGTCAAGGCACATGTCTCTAAACCATGTACAAAACAAAATACGTCGATGTTCGTTACCAGCAAGCAAAATTTGAGAAACTGAAAGTTTGTACGGGTGGAACTTGTGCGCTTTCAGTACCTTAATTACAGTTCGTTGAGATGTGCCAGCTTCTGCCGCAATCTCACGAGTTGATATAGATGGATTTTGATTTACCACTGCTAAAACATTTATTTGTTCTGCTTCGTTAATTTGATAACGTTCCGTTGGTGGTTTAGTAAAAGATCCATATCTGCTTAAACTATCGTAAAGCCTCTTAAATGTACATAGGACAGGTTGACGACGATTAAAATATTTATGAAAGTATTCCTCAGCTGCACGAACTGAATTTTTATAACATTCCACCATATTCAATATTTCTTCGTTAGAATATTCCATTTTATCACGAAATCAATATCGACTGTCAGTTCAGCACTACTAATGGAATTACTCTCAACTGAGGAAATGTCAGAATGAAAACAATATTTTTCAAAGCTACCTACGTTAAAAGTGAAAATGAGAGAGGAAAGCATCCATAACTCCGTTATTTTTATGAATAACTATATCCAGTATTATATCGTAGAAAAGCCCTAAAAATGTTCGATTTTTTGAGGTCATAGCCAACTATGGTTTCCATTCAAAAAAAGAAAAGTTTGTGTTATATCTCGGAAACGAGAACTGTCACGCAAACGAGGACATGACATTCATATTCGGGATACAATTTCCTTCAATTTTGATGTTTGCCCTTTTTTATAAAATCAAAAACAAAGAAGCTAGAGAGATTTGACTAAATCGACAGAATTTCGTTTTTTTTTTCAAATATCTAGTAAGCCATAACTTTTTACAAAAATTCGAAAGTGTCATTAAATTGGGCCCGTGAAACTGCAAATCTTTCCCAATTTAATATTGCTCTATATCCGTCAGTTTCCGAGATCCCCATACTGATCATAAAAAAAACTCACCGTGTATAGCCGGAGGGTTTTAACTAAGTTGTGGTATATGAAGCATTAGTTATTTATCAGTTTTTAGACATTATTTTCCAACCAACAAAACGTGGCAGAAAATATGTCTCCAAAGAATAAACGAAAAACTGATTACTGCAGACATTCGAAATTTTGAGAATAAGTGCATTGGAGATAAATTTAAAATATTGAAAAGTGCCTTTCCAGCATTCTAGTTAGCAGGTATGTTTATATTTTTATCACATACGGTGACTTGTATTTCATTTATTGTTTAATTTCAGGTTATCAGGTTCCTACACTGTAGGAAAAAACAGCATTTATGATTTACATGGTATTTTTTTTATAGAATCTACTGCCTACTACAACAACAATATGAATCTCCCTAATCCAGATACTTCCAACTCTGAAGATTTAGTAATAGTGATATTAAGATAAAACCTGCTGCTGTGTCACAGAAACAATTACACAATGATATACATTTTTTAGTTATTTGACAGCACGCCAAATTAGAGTGGTAAAAAAGCAGGATTTATGGGGGCTGCCTTTTATATTTCGGGATTAGAGAACAAAAACAAATATTAATCATCGAAAATCGCTTTATTGTTTTTCAAAATATTCCCCATGAAGATCTATACACTTTTGCATGCGTTCGAATCAATTGTCGAAGCACTTTTTCTACTCTGATGGAGGTATCTCCAAAACATGCATTCTGAACGCAGCAACCGCTTCTTCAGGTGTCGAAAAACGTTGTTGACCTTTCAGTTTGTTTTTTACGTACGGCAATAAAAAGAAGTCATTTGGTGACAAGTCAGGACTATACGGCGGATGACTCATCAAATCGATGTTTTGAGTGGTCAAAAATGCAGTGGTTTGAGCCGATGTGTGAGAGCTCGCATTGTCGTGGTGAAGAGTGATCCGTCTTCAGCGGTTGGTTTTCCTCACTTCTTGGAAGACACTTGGCAAACAAATGGTTGTGTACCACTCAGAAGTGACTGTTCTGCGTTGTTCTAGTGGTACGGTTGCGACATGTCCAGATTTCCGAAAAAAACAGGCGATCATTTGCTTGGAAGTGCTTGGTGCGCGAACAACTTTTGTTGGATTCGGCTCATCTTGAAACACCCATACAGTCGACTGCTGTTTACTTTCGGCCTCATACGCGTAAATCCACCATATATGACATAGTGACAGGTGATGACGTATTTTGAAGCACCGCGATCGTATTTTTTGAGCTTTTCTTTCGACCAATCGACACGAGCCTTTTTTTGAACGATTGACAAATTGTGTAGGATCCAACGCGAACAAATTTTTTTGTCATTCAAATGTTTATGCAATATTGAATGTATGCTAATCCCACTAATGTGTAAGGTTGACTCAATCTCACTATAGGTCCCATGACGATCTTGCAATATCAGTTCGCGCACAGCATCAATGCTTTCCGGAACAACAACTGTTTTTTGACGACCTTCACGAAATTCGTCTTGGAGTGAACTACGACCTCGATTGAATTCACCACCGATAAACAGTGGTCCTTAATTCATATGTCTGTGAAAAAAAATGAGCCTCTGGGATATACGAGGGGGTGCCCAAAGGTAACTGAACTCAAGTTGTTGTGGGCAGAGTCTTTGTAGTACCGCATTCTGCTGCTAGGGGCGTATAGAGCCACCGTTCCCAAATTAGTTAGCCGTCATCGCTAAAGAATTTTTTTAGTGGCAGTTGTTTTGTGTGCTCATCGCTTTTGCAATGGGTGATTCTCGTGAACAACGCGTGGCTGAAAAGGTTAGCGTCTTGCTCCAAAAAACTGACACACAAACTCTCGGAATGTTAAAAACGGCCCATAAGGAAGATGCTATTGGGAAAACTTAAGTGTTTGAGTGGTTTTCCCGTTTTAAAAATGGTGAGATGTCAACTGACGACAAACCTCGCGCTGGTCGATAAAATTCTCGAAATCATCGAAATCAATAGTCTTAGATCGACAACAGAGTATTGAAAGAAATTGTTGAGCTGTTTGGAGTGAACTGGATATCAGTTCAGCTAATTTTAACGGGAGATTTCGGGATGAAACGGGTGGCTGCCAAACAAAAACAATATTGCGTGGTAGCATGCTTTGCTTTGAAACAAGGTTCCAAAATGATTCAAGTTTTTTTTCCAAGGTCATTACAGGTGTGGAATCATAGTGCTGCGTTTAGGACCCTGAAACGAAGTAACAATCAAGCCAGTGGAAAGCTTCAAATTCGTCTGGCCCCAAAAAACTCGTAAAGTGAAATCAAGAATCAAAACAATGCTGATTTCTTTTCTGATGAGTTTGTTCTACAAGGTCAGACGGTTAATCAGGCTTTCTACCTGAAAGTTTTGAAAAGATTTCGCACGAGTTTACGGCGAAAAAGACCTGGTTTGGGGCAGTCGGGCGACTGGTTTTTCCAGGACGATAATGCCTCTGCTTACACAGATATATCTGTGCGCAAATTTTTTACCAAAAATGGCATGACTTTTTTTATTTCTCCGATTGAAAAGAGACATAAAAGGAAAACGAATAAATTTAAAAAATGTTTTGGCAAAGGAATAAAAGATTGGATAAGTTTTAAAATTAAATACATAAATTAAAAAAAAAATAAGTTTCTTTTTGGTACCTCCATTTAACAATTATTGCCATGAATTTTTGTTAGAACTGGCAATGCTGCACTTGCGAAAATAAAGGATGTCCCAAGATTAACGCAATATTTGAATTAAATTGAAAACAGTCTTAGGAATATTTAGGGAATAAGACGTCGGGCAAATGGCCGCCGGGACTTGCGCTGCTAGTTGTGTGCTTGTTGACATAGACCTTTTACTTTAAATAACGCCATACAAAGAAGTCTAATGGTGTTAAATCAAACGATTTAGGGGACCAATTCTGATCTCTGAAACCAGAGGATACAAGACCAGGAAATGTCTCATGCAGTAACTGAATTTTTCACGGGCTGATCGAGCAACAGTGACAGTCACTGCTTTATCACCAAATTTTTCATTATTTTTGAAATATTGTTAAATAATGAAAACACATTATTTGATCCAGTAACACCCCATTTTTATTGACCCTAAACTCTTAGCGGTAAAATTTCTTTTTCAGAGTTGCCAACAATTTACTGCACAAATGACGGCAAATACAAATCTTGCTATAATTTTGGGACAGTTATTCTTTATTTGCATGGTACTTTTAACATGGCAAAAAACCGGTATCAACATATCAAAAGAGTACATAGATAAAATATGTCAAGAACGATTTTCTGAGGAAAAAAAACAGTAATAAGTGCAAATTCCAATGTAGTTACGTTAATTGTATTTGACAACAGTTAAATGTTATTTTTTACACAACCGGGATATTTTCTGTGGAAAACATATCTTTTACGAAAATAATAATAGATAAGATATAAAAAAATCGTATTTCTTCAAATTTCTATGATTGTTCTTATTTACCTGGGCAATTTCCTCCCCTTGCTTCTGCATATTCTGGAACATAACATTGCCAAGGCCTCCTAATGTATGGTAATCGAAATCGTCAGGTTCTGTTTCGATTATGTTGTTTTCGATCCAATGATGTTTTTTGCCTTCCATTTGCGATCGGTATGAGTTGATGAATCGAGTTGAAATTATGTCGACTCAAGGTTGCCTCAATGCAACTGCAAAATCGTTTGTTTGCTATTCTAATTGTTTTACACGGATTTGCCTGGAAGCAAAACTCAACAAGCCACTTATCTGATAAAGGCATATCTCATATTTATATATTTAGTTTAAGACAACTTTGTCTGACAATACAAATCAGCCTACTAAACGCATTTTGATAATATTTTGGTAGTGTTTTTAGCCGACCTCTAAACATGCATGTATTGTGTTTAGATGTATGTTACCTGATTTCTCTGAATTGTATAATTATTTTTTTGTTTAATATATTGTACATCAGGATTTGTGATATTTCAAATTTGAGAAAAGAATTCTAATTGTAAAAGGATGAAAGGGATTGAACATATACCGGCATTGCAAAATGCCTGAACGATTTATATAGTTTTCAGGGATCCGTATATGCAATATACGGATACCCTTATAATATCACTCCGGATTTCTGCCTCTGTCACATCACAGCAATTTTCTCCTAAACTACTGGACGGAAGAGGTTGAAATTTGGTACGAAGGTGTAATTTGGTGACCCGATCAGGAGTACACAAAAAGGGAAATTTTGATTTTACGAGTACTTCTGGGGGAAAAACTAAAAAAATCGACCGTTCCCCCCCTGATCTCCGAACTGAGCCTAAAATTTTGAAAAAAAAAAATAGGAAATAGAACGTTGGCCGAACTTTACAGGAAAAATAAGGAGAAATAGTTAATATAAATTTTGGGAGGCAAATTATTTTAAATTAAATGAAAATTTAAAAATTAAAAATTTTTAAAACGCATCATGTAATATATCAAATGCAAGGTCTCATTCTGAGGAACACAAATATATTTTTTTCATATTAAAAAAATTAATTTAACAGATATTAACGAAAATATACCAAAATTTACCCTTTTATATTTTTTCATATTTTTAAATTAAATCAATTAAAAAGATATTAACAAAAATATAAAAAATTTTACCCATACCCCTCTTATCTCCGAAACCATAAGCTGTAAAATTTTGAAAAAAAAAGAAAGATATAGCGCCTCACCTGAACTTTACTGGAACAACAAGGAGAAACCCCTAATATTCATTTTGGGCGGCAAATTATAGAATTAAATGGAAATAAAAAATTTAACTTCTTTCTAACGGATCATGTAATATATCAAATAACAGGGCTCATTGTGATTAATACAAATATATTTTTTTAATTTTTTAAAATATATTAAAAAAATACCCATTCCCGTTTTATTCCCCAAACTATAAGACCTAAATTTTTTTAATTACAGGAATATATCAAATAAAGGGGCTCATTATGAGGAATACAAATATATATTTTTCATATTTTTAAAATTAATTGTTTACAAGATATTAACATAAAGATATAAAAAATTCTCATTTTTTGCTTTATTTCCGAAACCAAACTACCTAAAATTTTGAAAATAATTAGGGGTACTGGGGCTCACTTGAAATTTATAAGAAAAATTATTAGAAAACCTCCATAGTAATTTTAGCGACAAATTATACAATTAAATGGAAAATAAAAATTCAATTTTCAAAATTACTTCAATATGTAAATTACAAATATATCATTTTTTTAAATCATTTGTTTAAAAGATATTAGCAAAAATATTAAACATTGACTTAATTCCCATTTTAGAAACTACACTATTTAAATTTTGAAAAACATATTTTATTTCTATTTTTAAATAATTTGAATAACAGATTTAATAATTTATAATTTAAAACTTGACCTATTTTACCCTTTATCTTCCAATCTATAGAGCCTCAACATTCAGACAGTAGATTATAAAAGGCTTCCCTGAAAGTTTATTAGTAAAATAAAACTATAATGTTAATTTTTGGGGGCCAAATTAGAAAACTAAATACAGCGAATCTTGAAGGTGGTACGGAACCCTTAGTATGCGAGTCCAACTCGCAGTTGACCACATTATTTAAATTCATTCAACAAACGAAGATCCCCAAGTGATTTATCTATGATTTGTGGCATGCAGTTTTTATGAAACTCGCTGAAAATCCAACATTCCTTTCAAAAATACCATCAAAGTGACTTAACTGACATTTCCTTATAAATATTTCAATTTAAACGTAATAGTGCGGGAAAAGTAGACACAGTGAGATAATAAAATTTTCCATACACATTGCAAGCATATAGGTATTAGGTAGTATTGTATAGTAAAATTAATTTTATTAAATATATTTTCGACTTCTTTTCAATTTTGCGAAGACGGTTCTTTTGATGTCACCTACTCCTAGCCTAATTATTGTTTACATTTTTTTTATGTGCTAGTTATTGTCTAATGTTATGTATTGTTAGATATTTTCAAATTTGTAGTTCTACTTACAAGACGGTTAGTATAATTTTTAATGATTTATTGATAACTATTCTTCTAATAAAACGGTACCTGAATTATTTTTTGAAAATTTTGCTGGAGCTGTTCATAGTTCTCGACACCAATGTTTGTAATTATGGTCTACCTGTGTTTTGGCAAAAACTACTCAATGGATTTTGATAAAATTTAGTGTGAGGTACCATTATATATAAAAAAAATAGATGGAAAACTTTGAGTTTTAGGAAGAATGATTGACCACTGGTTTTTGATGAGTTTATTTGTATTGTGTCAAGGTAATGATAATGGAGAATGAAATGATCATGCCAGAGTACTTACGTGCCATATTTTGTCTGATCTGCTGACCGCTTCTTAGGCTATGAACTGTATATTTGAACATACTTCACACGCATTGCCTTTTGTAGTTGTCTGTGTCTATTTTACTATCGGTCAGATGTTTCACATTTAAAACTACAACACTGAAGAACTAGATTATTAGTTCTTCTACAAGCAAGAATGTCTGTTCAACCATCCAATACGGTGGCTTAAGTATCTCTGGTACTAGAGTGTGTGCGTACAAAAGAAATAAAAAAATACCAAATATAATGAGTCGGATTAACACTGCACACCGAAACTCTTGCCCCAAATAATTGTACTCTAAAAAATCTACAACTAAAATGCTAATGAATCTGCAACAACTAATTTTTTTTAAAATTTAATCCCAAAGAGGATAAAAGTTTGCATGGAAAAATCGCTTATAAAATCTTGATAGAATTTGGCAACAAATAACTTAGATAAATGAAAAAATGACGCAAAAGTTGTTAGCAAGAGTTTTTCTGTAGATACAAATTTATTTAGTTTTGGTTGATTTTAAAGAAATCATCTTCATTATCTTCATTCATAATAGCAAAAAGATAAAAATTGTTTTTTTGTGTGTTTTGTAAAATAAAAATATATATATCAACATGTCAAAAGTGTTAAAAATGTCAAAAATACTTCGAGGTGTCATTTTTTTGTACGCAAGACTATATACAAGTTATATATTATTTCTGGTCGGGAACCTTCATCAGTTGCGCTTCCGACAACAGAATGTCCTCTCGAACATTTATTTATGTATTTGATACATAGCAGTAAATTTGTAGACGCGAGATGTAAAGAGCAATATCTAGGACTTTCGGGGAAACTAGCACACAGAGGTTCCGAATCTTGTACAAAAGAATGACACCTTGAAGGGAGTATGCAATATCTCTGACAGGTGAAGTGACGTTCTAACCTAGGAGTTATGGGAAAACAACAATTAGTCGGAACGGCTCCAAATTTGAAACTTTTGTGTGCTAGTTTCCCCGAAAATCCTAGATGTCGGTCTTTACATATCGCGTCTGCAAATTTACCTTTATGTATCAAATATATAAATAATATATATACATATACACCTGGAAGAGAGTATTTAATTTATCTGACAGGTGAAGTCGCGTCTACAAATGTCTACTATGTAAAAGTGTAAAAAATATCACAAAAATGAAAAAAAAATGGCAAACATTAATTTCTGTTTAATTCTTAATTAAGTCCCTTAATAAAATCAGCATAAAGTAAATATTTTAAACAATAGACACAATAAAAGACTAATTAAGAAGGGATAAACGATTATATTAACAAAAGATTCAAATTATATAATATATAATTTGCTTTATGTGACGCAGCAAAGCTCTTGACCCATGTTCCTTTTTCCCCCCTTAACGTGTGACGTCATTTATGGAAGTAGAATATTTAAGAGAATAATTCTATGTAAAAATTTAAAATAAAAGTTTCACAGCATCACTCTCTTTATTTTGTAACCACAACCCGTATATCAAAATGAGGATCCTTTAATCAAATTGCTTTTCATTCATGGACTCCATTCTTTATATTCAAATTTAACCAATTCATTTTAATGTTACAATTTTCCTTCCAAAACCATTTGTCTCAGTTCCCGTCTTTTCACTTTTCCCGACGGTGTCATTGGTATTTTATCAACGAACTTCACACCTCCTCTGAGTCGTTGTTTGTCAGATACTCGCCCTTCTATGTATTTAATAATTTCATCAGCAGATGTGTCTTTTGAGTTTTCATCCAAGACAATGATCGCCATTGGGTATTCGCCATCTGATTCGTGAGGTTTCCCTAAAATACAAAACATCTCCCTTTAAAAAAACATGTGACAAATGAAATTACTCACCAATGACGACGGATTGTTTAACAGAAGGATGTAGTGATAATTCCAATTCTAGAATTGCTGGAGTGATATGCCACCCTCTATACCTTATCACTTCCTTTATTTTGTCGATTACGTAGAATAGAAAATTTTCATCGTATTTAACTAAGTCTCCAGTTTTAAACCAACCTTCGTCGTCGTATCTGTCTGATGAATCCTGGTTATAATAACCATTCATGACGGAAAGGCTTTTAATAAGTAGTTCACCTTCTTCGTTCGGTCCAAGAACTCGTCCAGTGTCTGGATCGACTATCTGTGGAGAACAAAATTTGTTTACAGTATATTTCGATTATTGTTTAACTCAACCAGATCTCAAAATATCTGAAAATACCTACTATAGTAACTGTTTATCAGTTATTAGATTAAAATGAAGCAACTTTTTCCCAACGATTCAATCGGTAAACCTTTCTCAACAGTCACTACAATCTATGTAGCAGAAAAAACAAAATTTAAAACAAAGATTCGCCTATAGAACCAGTAGAACAAGGCAACAGAAAAGTTAATCTATAAAGAAATGATAAGACTATACCCAAAATTCCACAGAGATAGAGTTCGACTTATAGTTAGTGCTTTTAACTTACCAGTTTACACCTTGAAAAAATATCTAGCCAGCAGCACAAAAAACATAGTGGAAAAATCCGATTCTTAAGAAAAAACCCTCATGAGAATTCTGAATTGTCTCCATACAGAACCAGAAGATATCATACTCAGTTTCGAGAATAATTCCCTTTTTCCAAGCATCCCCATAGACCAAGCCCTTAAACAGACATCAGAGAATGATGACCTCCTAACATTCATAACAGACCCATAAAAACAGTACCTTAAAATTTCCTTTTTCATTCGCCGCCGGTCGTGGTCATTGGATCTTATCCGGTCCTATCAGCGTCGTCGTACCTGGCGGTTGGTTGCCGGTGATGAGGGCCAAGTACTCTTCCTTGTGAATTGGTTTGGCCTGGTCCCAGTTGATGTGGTGTTCGGTCCATGCGTGATTAGCTAGAACAGACTTCGTTATCTCCGCCCTTTGAATAACTGTGCGATGTTCTTTAACCCTGGTGTCCAGCGGTCGCTTTGTATCTCCAATGTAAAGATTGCCACGTTCACACAGTATGCTGTATATACAAATATTTGGTATTGCTGGTGCGTCGGACCGCGTTCTTGATATCATGCTCCTCAAGGTGTTGTTGCTTTTGAAGATCATTCTGATTCCGTAGCTGTGTGCAATTCTTCTAAGTTTCTCCGACAAGCCTTCAGTATGCGGTAATAGTAGAGTTGCTACCGTGGTGTCCTCTTCCTGCCTAGGTGGTTTGTCCAGTTCTTCAAACGCCTGCAGATATTTTCGGCTCTATGGATTACTGTTTGATGATGCCAGTTTGTTGCTGATGGGTGGTTGGAAATATAGTCAAGGTATAATCCTGTGTGCGTGGCCTTCCTGTAGACTGTTGTTTGGATTCCGGTCCTAGTCCTTAGGCATTTTACATCTGGGAATGGTAGGCACCCACGCTCTTCCATCTCCATGGTGAATCTAATGGATGGTTGAGATTGGTTCAGGTGCTCCTGGAATGCCTGTAGTTCTGTCTCTTCTTGTTGACAAATAATGAAAGTGTGATCGACATACCTCAACCATAGCTTAGGCTGCTTCACGTACCTCCTCAGTCTTCGAACCATTCCATATAGATGGTGGCGATGGTTGGTGATAACGGGGAACCCATAGGCAATCCATCTTCTTGCATGAAGAACCGGTCCTTCTCCTGAAAGTAGCAGTTCTTGAAGCAACATTCAACGTCGAAACTTACTAAGCGATGTTCTGGCCCAAGTTCCATTGATTCGATGATTTTGACAAAGTGCTGTGAATCGTTAAAGTGCGATGATGTTTTGCCCTCCAAAGGTTGGATGATTGGTAGAAGAAATTTCGATAGTGCTGCTGTTGGTGAGTTGCGCGAACTTGTAATCGGTCAGAGAGGTACTCCAGCCTTTTGTATCTTGGGCAGTCCATAAAGATGTGGTGATCTCGGGTAGAATGTATTCAGCATGATCTCCTAGAGTGTTGTAAGTTTTCCGTTCTATTTTGGAAGTTAGATCAGTAGGCAGTGGCTTGTATTTCCCCTTCAACAGTACTTCGTCGATTTTCTTGTTGCATTCCGTTCTGTCCATCAGGATGGTAGCATTTCCTTTGTCAGCTGGTAGAATGATAATAGATTTGTCATCCTTAAGTGTTTTTATGATCGTTTTGTTTTAATGTATTGTGTTTTCTCAATTGCGGTTCTGACTTTCCATCGGAATTCCTCCAGTTCTGGTGTCTCTTTGTTGCCTATTGCTGACTCCACGGAACTGATAATATCTAGTACTGGGATCTTTTTTCAAAGCTACTTTTTTCATGATTGACAACTAAATATACACACAATCATGGCCCTAATATCACCAACAGTTGCTCATTTCTTCATACACCTTTTTGAGAAAAACAGTATTTCAGTTAGAAAAGCTATGAATTTGCTATGTTGAGAAAGTGTTATGGCCTTTTAAAAAAGGGGCGGCTACAACAGTTCTTTGCTGCACCCAAGCATCCAACCCATAATAAATACACGTTATCAGTTGTGCTGCTCTCTGGGATAAAATTTTTAACCATCATGCGTTTAAAAACTTGTAAATTCTCTTCTAAAGCTAGTAACATATTTACCTACTCCAGAAAGGTACAGTTACCTTTCGAATTTGGATCATGTGATTTCTAATCTAGAAATTACCTGCTATTGATACACAACCTCCAATTTGGGCGTCTCTAATGCCTGGTTGACATGAAACTTGTAGATATCGGTAATCAATTCTTGATCAATAATAGAGGCACCAATTACATCAACATCAAGCCCTACTAGGAAGAAAGAAGAACAAGAAACTAGTAATGAATACTATACTGACGTATGCAAAAATATAAGATGCACGTATCAAGAGAACCAACATTACAAACTAAGCTCAGGAATGAAGACCTTGTGACAGATAACAAATAAATTCAATAGGCTGACATATACAGCAAACGCATAAAACATACCAATTATCCAAGACAATGCGAAATGAATTGAAGATCATCTCAAAGGTTACAAGGAAAACCTGGTAGGATCTACAAATCTACAATGGAAGAGCATTAGACATATAAATACTTTATCATTCACTGATAATGGTAGACAGAAAAATGCACGCACTACTAGGAGTAAACATCAGTACTACAGGAAGAACCAAAAATAAGTTCGTGACCATATACTACACAGACCTACCGTGCATATCCCTGGTAATTCTAATACTAATTCAGAAATAAAAACATACTGTAGACAGTCCTGTTGGTTTCGTGTTCAATAACATCATATGTCATGGTACAGAAGTCTTTCAGACAAAACGAATGAGCTAAAGTGTAAATGCAGTTGTTAGAGCATGGAAACCTCAACAGGTCTGGACTTCTAAAATATTGCCAGATTGAAATTTCCTAATTCGTTGAGTGGTAATTAATCCACGGCTGTTCTTAATGAGTGGAGCAATTTGTCTGAATTATTTCGATTAGGAACGAGTGTCTATCTTGCTAACTACGTGTATTTCTAAATCTTAACCGCCCGTCGTTGGTTTCTATCTCTGTCGTGCGCAGTTTTTACTGTAGGCTTCCATACAGTTTGTCTTGGAGGGACAGGCGGCTTCTGTACAGAAAGAATCAGAGTGTCCATCATGACCAAACTGTTAGGATAACCCGCTGAATCTCCTTCTTGCTAGATATTTTAAGTTCTAATTATTAAATAAGCTCGGGTTGATTACTTCCTGTCAGTCGGTACTACCGATTGAATAACTTAGTGAGGTCTTCGGCCTGATACTCGATGGCATTTCGATGTCGCCGATGTTTCCGGTAAGAAGACCAAATTTGATTATTTAGACCAAGTGAAAGTCGTAACAATAATGAAATTGATAACCATTAATGGGATAACATTCACTAAATTAAAGAGTAATAGTCCGTTTCAGTTGAAGCTACATGTAGTATTTTGGCTTGCGTGATAATATTCATGCCGTTTAAGTGATAAAATCTTTTCACATATAATACCTTACCTTGTATCGAACTCCTCGTATGGGCAAACCAACAGCTCCCGGATTCTTGATATAAAATTCTCTGTGTGTCTTGTTGTGAAATTCAAATTGAACGATTCTACCGGATTCAGATTGGGAGTATACAGGCATGATTTCTGTTTCTGGAATGATTTCTTGTAGAGCAGTAAAATACTTTTTGGATAAAGCAGCGCCACCAACAGCTAGGGTATCCAGTGAAGTGACGTCAACCTCAACAGGTTTTCCATATTTAACCAAATCCATTACATGGAATGGAGTTAGGAATGCTCCTGTAACCTGACATACAACTTCAAATAGTAACCAAAGTTCTATAACTGGATAATCAGTATTGCTTACCTTATATTGATGAACGCAGTGCCAGAATTGTTCTGGAGAGAACGATGTACACAACAGTCGTGTGAATCCAGTTATACAACTCATAAACAAACTTTTACCCGCAGTCACCCAGTACATCGTGGCATAATTCAAGCTGCAGGAACTACTAATTGCCTTGTCCATTGCGTACACATTTTTGGTTTTGTCCAAATTGTTATTAGTCCGAGGTACACTTAAAGGTGAGTTGCATAAGAACCAATAGTGATTGATGCAAAGAGCTTTGGGAAACCCAGATGTGCCGCTGCTGAAGTACATAATGCAAGTTTCTTTGGGATTCTCAACTATGATCGGTTTGAAATCATGTTCTCCCTCCTGGGGCTCCAGGTATGTCTCAAATGTCACATGACGATCACTTTCCCCAAAAACTACCAGTTTGGTATCGAGATTATTATTTATTAACGCTTCTTCTATTGCGTTCAAACAGCTTGGTATGGTGAACAATATTTTGGGTTTCACCTGAGCGATCAGCAAGTTGATTTCCAAAACTGACATGAACGGATCTAGATTACAAGGGATAGCACCAATCATTAATGAGGCTAGGGTTGGCACACAGGCGTTTAAGTGGTTGTTGGAGCAACCTGTGATAATGTCGCCTTTGCCGATTCCAATTTTCTTTAACGTCAAAGCTGTTCTGATGCTCTTGAGGAAGAGCGAGTCGTATGTGTCTCTTTTACCGGTAGAAGCTTCAATCTGGGACAAAACACGACAATTAATAAAATGATCCAAATATGTTTGTGATATATCAGGTGTTCCATGATAACCTTACGTAAATATTTATAAAAGTTATTTTGTGTGGATTTCATTTTAGGGTAAATTAAACCTTAATATTTTGTCGAAAATAACTTAGGGAAGTAAAAACCAACTGTGTTAATTTAAATAGAACACCCTGTATATCATTAAATTTTCATATTCAACCACAAATAATGCCCAGTAGTCTAAATTCGAGCGTAATGCATTAAATTTTTATGCTTAAACATTATTAACGTTCTTTTGTCAAATAGTATATCTTTATACAAAATAAAGTTGTCAAATTTTATATTAAATTAACTACAAAGGGCATTGAATATCAGGGTTGCCAGATCAACTACTTATCGTGAATCTTACTTTCTGTAAAAATAATCTAAATTAATAGCATAAAGGTGAAATTAGTAAAATAATGCCAGAAATGAACTGATCTGGTGTAACACAACTCTGGTTTTAGTTAATAACCTATATATAGAATGCCATGAAAGATACAAACTTGCCAGAGCCAGAGCCCAATAATCGGGGGTTATTATGTAATATAATTTTTCATGGGTTCTATTTCAATAGCATGCCTATGCAGGGTAACTTTAACAAATAGAAACACATTTAATTTTGTTTATCTCGCGTGTAAAAGCTAGTATTATAAACAAATTTTAGTATTCTATACTGAAGGTAGTAGCTACTAAAAATGCACAGCTAAAGAAAATGGTTTGAGGAACAGAGGATAAAATGGTACTGAACAGTTTTGTCTATTTATTATATATACGAGGGTGAATCAAATATGAACCGGACTTTTGTTTTAAAAATTTTATTGGTACGATCAATACAAATTTTAATACATATTATTTTTATACATAGTCTCCTCTCTTATGTATACATTTTTCCCACCGAATCGGAAGTTTTTTAATACCTTTCTCAAAGAATAAAACTGGTCGTGTCGATAACCAATTGGGCACAAATGTTTCTACACCTTCGTTGTCCTCAAAGTGGTGGCCTCCCAGTTCTTCTTTAAGTGGCCCAAAAATGTGGTAGTCACATGGCGACAAATCAGGACTGTAAGGCGGGTGTTCAAGGGTTTCCCAATTCATTTTGTTCAATTTTCCTTGAGTCAATGCAGCTGTTTGTGGCCGAGCGTTGTCATGCAACAGAATCACACTTCGGATAGACATATCCCGCCTCTTTTGCCAATAGGCAAGTTTCACTTGTTGGAGTAGTTCGCAGTAATACTCAGCATTAATTGTACGGCGTTCGTGCAGTTAATCGATCAGCAGTACTCCTTCAAGCAGCTCACGAATTGCGTAGATATTCGCCTCATTGATGCTTGTCGTGGGACGGCGTGCATGAGGCTCCTTTTCCACTGTCTCTCGGCGATCTGAAAACTTTTTGTGCCAGTCGTACACTTGGATTCTTGAAAGTGTTTCATTGCCGAACTGTGCAGATAGTCGACGTAAATTTTAGACGGTCTAACGCCCTTCCGCGCCAAAAATTTGATAACAATACGTTGCGCAACAGACGTTTGCACCTGTTGCTCTGACATGATGCTACTAACAGCGCTTCGACTACGCCTCGCCAAACCAACGAACTTCCCTCTTCTTAACATCCCTACCTAACATATATCGAGACGTCACGCCACTCGAATTACCTACAGGACGAGAAACACAAAAGTCCGGTTCATATTTGATTCACCCTCGTAGATATTAACAATTATGACAGCTACACTCACGCTCTGCTAAAATAAATCAATAAATAACACGGCATTATAGTTTTTAATTGCTTGTTTATTTATAAAAAACGCTTACGTTTGGGTATAACTAAATAAAGGAAGCTCCCCTTACTTTTGACTGTAAATTTGACTAAAGGAAAAAAAATGATGGTTTATGTTTAAAAAAATTATGATGTTTAACATTTTTTAATATAAATTTTCATCACTTTTTTTGCCAACCTCGTATTCAATAACACAGTTTATTTTATTCACATATACGGGTAAACCCATTTACATAAAAATACAAAACAAAAAAATTAAAGAAAATAACATTAAAACTAAGACTAAATCTAAAAAACACAAAAACACGCAAAAAACATATAAATCTAAGTTTATACAAAATACAGGATAAACTATAGTTACTTAAAATTAATTAAAACAAAAACAAAATAAACGACATCATTAAATATTATGGTACAACGAGCGCTTGATTACCCTAATGGAGTTGTAAAACAGATCGATATATGAGGAGTTCTGATTGCCTGTACGTAATACCCTAGTCATTGCTGAACAAAATCCATGTTTAGTTCTGTGAAATGGCACATTGAAGAGTTCTGAAGAACGAGTTCTCATAGTTGTATTCAAGGATATTCTGTCTAGTAAGCAAGGACAGTCAAGTTCACCTGACAACAACTTGAATAGGAAACAAATGTCAGCTATGTTACGCCGATTTTGCAAAGATTGTAAATGCATTTGTGCTAAAATATCCCTATATTGATAATTGTCCCTGTTCAAGCAAAGCCATTTTAAATGCAACTATACGAAGAAATTTATTTTGAACTTTCTCAATATTATCTATATGTGTGTTATAGTGAGGGTTCCATATGACAGAACAGTACTCCAGAATAGATCGTACTAGTGAACAATATAATAAACGAATCGTATTATGAGAAAATGTTTTAGATGAACGATTGATAAAACCCAAAACCTTGTAACTCTTGGAAACAACTAGATCAATGTGTCTATGAAAAGTAAGAGAATTATCGAAAACGACACCAAGGTCACGAATTTCACTTACTCGCTGTATCGTTTGTGAATTAATAGCGTATGAAATGATTATAGGTTGTGAAATTTTTGCAAAAGTAATAATAAAACATTTATTGATATTCAGGTCAAGATCATGGCTAATACACCAGGCAAATAAAGAGTTTAAATCGGTTTGGAGTAACGTAGCATCATTGCAAGTTGCAATTTCTTTAAACAGTTTGAAATCGTCAGCATACATTAAGATATTACAATGATTAATAATTTTGCAAAGTCATTAATAAATAAATTAAAAAGAAATAGCCCCGCGTGAGAGCCCTGTGGAACTCCTGAAGACACACTTATAATTCTGGAAATAATACCCCCCACTTTAACATAATGGAATCGGTCTGAGAGATAACTCTTTATACAGTCTAAAAGTGGCCCATAAAATCCTAGAGCTTGAAGTTTTGCCAAAAGTATTCTATGGTTAACTCTATCAAACGCTTTAGCGAAATCCGTATAAACAGGGTCAACTTGTAGTCTATTCTCCAAAGTTTTTACTAAAAATGACTCGTAGACGGCCAAATTGGTTAAAGTAGATCTACCCGGAAGAAATCCATGCTGTTCGTTAACCAAAATGTGTTTAAATTGCCATGACAAGAATTGAGAGAAAAAGTAGTCCAATAATTTCGGGATCTCCGATTGCATACATACAGTTCGGTAATTCTCAATATTTTCTTTAGATTCACCTTTGTAGATTGGCCTCAGGTAGCTATGTTTCCAAAAACTGGGAAACTTTCCGGAAGACAGTGACAAGTTAAAAATTGTTTTCAGAGGAAGCGCTAGAGTGTAGACACAGTTTATTAAAAAATGCAATGGAATACCATCAGGGCCACACGAGAGCTTTATCCGAAGTTCATTAATTCTGCTAATGATGTCTGCTACAGTTACACAAAAGGAAGACAAGTTAACAGAGTTTTCATAATGAAAATGAGGCACATTAATGTTCTGATCCAATTTAAAAACCGTTGAAAAGTAGGTAGCAAAAAGACCTGCCTGACAGGTTACCAAATACTTTGCCCTTCCTACTCATGAATCCGGCAATATATTTGTATTTTATTATGAAGTTGATTACATGGAATTTGTAATATAACGTTATGCCCTTATTTTTCGTTAAAAAAGTTAATATTTCGAAAACTATGTATATTGACAACGAACTCAAAATAAAACTGTGGATTTTTGAATATACAACATCCTTTTCTTCCCAAGTTTGGTGTTAGTTTCCATTAAAACCATTAAAACTAGATTAATAGAACAAGCAAATAGTAATTAAAAAATACTGTTTATCTATAATGCAAACATATACCTACCTGTGCAATTTTCTCCCTATGTTTCTGCAGATTCTGGAATATAACATTGCCTACTCCGCCCAATTTATGGTAATCGAAAGTGTCTGGTTCAGTTTCTAAAATGTTATTTTCAATCCAGTAATTTTTTTTACCATCCATTTCGGATCGAATATAAATTAAAGTTCAAAAATCTCGTTATTTGAAAACGTCTTATATGATACTAATGCGTATGCGACCGCGAATCTGACAAACAAGCCCACCTAATTACGGGCCTATAGTAAAAACTAATTTTGTCCTTGAATGTAACTTATCTTATTAACCGACTTCCAAAAAGGAGGAGGTTATCAATTCGTCGCGTATTTTTTTTTTTCGCTTTTTTTGTATGTATGTTACCGTTTTGAACAAATATGGTCTTGTTTAATAGAGTATATATCCGGATTGGTGAAACTTCAAATTTTGGAAAAAATTTCTATTGGAAAAGTGATAAAATTTGTAAATGAACACATGCGTGCATGGAAATCGACCAATATCCCTAATATTTTAGTCGATTTTTCGACAACTCCTTATGGATGTGTATAGAATTTTAACGTTTAATCTATTAAGGAAGATCCTTAGGTGATCTCATATACTTTTCTGCGACGTGCAACTTGCAGTTTTGCAGAAAATCCTCGAAAATTCCAAAATTCTTATCAAAAATTTCATCGAAATGACATAACGGACATTTCCTCATAAATATTTTAATTCCAAACGTAATAGTGCGGTAATTTTAGGCACTGGAAGTTTTAATTGCGAATTTGAAAATTTTCTATGTTTTCTATGTACATCTCAAGCATATAGGTAGTAAAGCATTTCCGGCTCCTTAAATCAATGAGTACCAAGCTCGTTTTGTTTGTATACCAGGTAAATACCTATTTAAATGCAATTTTTTTCATTTTGCGAAGACTGTACTTTTTGGTTGTCACATTCTCCCGGCCTAATAGAAAATTCAGTGACACATGTCAAACTTTAAACTGGTACTTGGTGACTTATAGACAGGGTGTTTAGTTATAGCAAAAAAAATCACAAAGAAAAGTGGTGGAAGGAGTTGCATTTATATGAAGATTGAAATATAGGACGGACTAGAATGATCCGTATAAACAGGATGGTTGGAATATAGGGTTGACTGACGTTTGGTGGTATAAAAATGTTGAAAAAAATGTGAAAATAAAATTATATAGGGTGATTAAAAACTGTTATATGATGTGGACATAAGCAAGTCATATACAGGATGGTTGAAATATATACTGAGTTGAATTATATTTATAATGATTAACAAATTATTTCTTTTATAGCTCATAAGAAGTTGCATAAAGTGTGAAGAGGAATTAATGTTACACAGGTCGATAACATAAAATGTTAGAAAGGAAATAATTTATGGGGTAGTCCACAAGGAGTTATATACTATGGTTGAAATATAGGACGGATTTGAATCCGTAAATATAGGATGGATTCTACTTCGTCCTATAGTTTACAAAAGGCAGCTAACAAATTTATGCTTGTCTGTGGGCAGTCGTATGTATAGGATGGTTGGTACATATGTTGGAGTGGAATAATCTAGTTATAGAGTGTTGTCAAAAAAAGTTGAAAAAAGGTTACATGGCGTAGTCCATAAGGCATAAATATATTTTGGGCTTATTAAGTCAACGCGTACTAGTACATTTTGTTCGTAAAGATTTACCTGTCAATTTAAAGGATAAAGTATCATTATGTAATGTTCAGTATTTCGATGTTACCTGGTTCTCTCTATTAAGGTTATACATACAAAATAAAAAATAAAGAATAAAAACTACCTGAGTTCAAAAAAAACTAAAAAGTTGAAAATAAAACATTTAAAAAAATATATAACCGACTTCTACCTATAACTAGAAAGCTAAAAATAATTATAACAAAATACAGCTCTAGCAAATAAATAACACATCCAATGTTGTAAGGTACCTACCCAGGAAGTAAAAACTGTAAACATTAAAAGGTGCTCATTCTGTACAAATTAATTACCTACCAATCTAGTATATTTTTGAAGTCGCTGCCAAGCAACATTCAAGTTTGATGAATTAGTAGATAAGTACGCAATGAACGATTTTAGATTTGCTTGGCACCGACTTCAAAAATATACTAGATTTGTAGGTAATTAATTTGTACAGAATGAGCACCTTTTAATGTTTACATTTGTTACTTCCTTGGTAGGTACCTTACAACATTGAATGTGTTATTTATTTGTAAGAGTTGTATTTTGCTATAATTATTTTTAGCTTTTTAGTTATAGGTAGAAGTCGATTATATATTTTTTTAAAATGTTTTATTATATGTTGAGATTACCATGCCAATGCTTTTTAGTCGTATTTACAAGAAACAATATGTTGTTGAATAAATGATTTTCAGGTCAATGAATTAATCCCATCCTAATCAACGCTATAAACTATTATTAAACCGACTTCCAAAAAGGAGGTTATCAGTTCGGACTATATTTTTTTTGTATGTATGATATCTGATTTCCTCTTCATTTGAGAAACGACTAGAATACTTAATGCTTTTGTTGTTTCGCATAGTGTATATCTGGATTGGAGAAATTTCAAATTTGGGAAAAGAATTGTATTCGTAACGGGATGAAAGGACCTCGCACTATTCTTATGGAAAATGGCTTTCGGCTAATTTGTTTGAAACTTTGCCATTTGATGGTTCTGAGCTTACGGAACAAAACTCTTCATGGGCGTAAACTCTGAAAGACAAGTGGTCAAGAGTCTAAAACACACAACTGCAGATCCAAAGGTCCGGAGTCTTGTTTTTAGTGTTGTTGTAGCAGATAACTGCGTAAGGGAGGACGTTGAATGGATGTTCGTCCGGATGTTCAGTTGTATTTGCCCTTATCATATCCGCTAAAGTCGCGTGAAACCTTTCGATATAACCATTTGATTCGGGATGGTGGACACTTGGAAAGGATAGTTTTATGTCATATAGTTGGCACAGGTCCCTTATGAGAGTGTTATCAAATTCACGTCCATAGTCAGAATGGATGCGAAGAGTTGTACCGTAATGTTGGAAGAATATTAGGAGGGTGTTCACTACAGTTTTAGCTGTTTTGTCACCAATAGGGTAAGCTTGAGCAAATTTGGTGAGTTCATCCCTAATAGTAAGTGCGTAGTTTCTAGTTGGATATTCGAAAATATGAATGTTGATACGTTCGAAGGGCGTTTTTGGTGTTTCAGTTATGACAAAAGGAGCACTTAAGTTTTTTTCTACAGAACTTTACCTTTTGTCAAGTTTCGCAGGACTTAATAAATTGCTCTACACTTTTGATTAGTCCAGGCCAATTATACTTTTCTTTAATGAGTCGGATGGTCTCGTTAATTCCACGATGAAGGTTATTTTTGCCGCAGTGGTACTGCTGCAGAATAACGGGAATCTCGTCTTGTGAAGGGGTTGTTACAATATTTTAACAAATTTTAAGTTTTACGTCTTTGTCTGCAAGTATAAGGATAGTGTTTCAAGAATCGGTAGTTCTGCGTCGTTTTCAATACAAAAAGTTTCGGATTCGTCGAACTGGTCTTGGTTGTTATAGAGGATGTTAAAAAGATGTGAGACAACTGTTCCAGGATCAAGGGTAAAGGAACAATTAAAAGTCCAAAGAAACCGGAGACAATTATTATTAGTATTATCGTATTATTAATTAATTTTATGTACTATTTTTGATTCACATCAAATGACTAAAACTCATATTACATAGAATAAGAACTTAAAAATTTTAAATTGTGGCTACTGTTGAATATATAGGTATATAATTTATTGTTTTATATAAATGTTATGTTTCTCTAATGATGTAACAAAACAATTTACCAACACTTACTCAATATCTAAACTTATTCCTCGAATTTCCTTGGCTTCCATCGTCTTGAAGTGGTTGATTTTACAACGTTTCAATAAATGTGTATTTGCTATCGTCATCAGGTGAATGATAGGAAATTCAGATTATCTCTCGTATTTATATTAAACGCTTATTCGGTCATGCGTGGCCTGTCATGGTCATTGGGTCTTATCCGGACCTATCAGCGTCGTCGTACCTGTTAGCAGTGCTGCCGTTTCTACCGATTTTTCGGTAGTCTACCGATTTTTGACCATTTTCAAATGGTTCTACCGATTTCCGAAAGATGAAATTCGGTAGATTTCATATGAAATTTTACCATTTTTTAGAGTAACCACCAAACTGTCAATTAAATACCTATTTTATCAATAAATTCTTTCATACTATTTATTTTCCTAGCAAATATTTTGTCTTGATTTTCTATACAACACAGTTAAACCAACATGTATTTATACTAACTTTCCTATGGCTACCGAAATCTACCGAAATTTATCCTTGAAAGCTATCGATTTCTGTACTCTGGGTTGTGGCAGCACTGCCTGTTAGTTAGTTATCGGTGATGCGTAGCGGCAGAGGCCGAAGAAGAGCTCGCCAAATATTCTTAATTTGAACGCTGGTCTCGCTAATTATAGTTTCGTTCGAGATTATATATGCTGTCTCTATGAATTTTCTTTTATAACAGTGTTCTTCCTTGTGAATTGTTCTGGTCTGGTCCCAGTTGATATTATGGTTTTCGGTCCATGCGTGATTAGCTAGCCCGGACTTCGTTACCTCCGCCCTTTGAGTAGCTGTGCGGTGTTCCTGAAGCCTGGTATCCAGCGGTGGCTTCGTTTCTTCAATGTAAAGATTGCAACATTCACACAGTATGCTATTCTTGTTATCATGCTCCTCAAGGTGTTGTTGCGTTTGAAGTTCATTCTGATTCCATAGCTGTGTGCAATTCTTCTAAATTTCTCCGACTAGCCTTTGGTATACGGTAATAGTAGAGTTGCTACCGTGGTGTCCTCTTCCTGCCTATGTGGTTTATTCAGCTATTCAAACGCCTTGGTAATGATCGTTTTCGGATATCCTTTTGTCAGAAGGTCTTCTCTAACTTTCACTTGTTCTTCTTTGAGGGCTTCTAGTGTGCTGCAAATATTTTTGGCTGTATGGATTAGGGTTTTGATGATACCAGTTTGCGTTGCTGATGGGTGGTTGGAATGGTAGTGAAGGTATAATCCTGTATGCGTAGCCTTCCTGTAGACTGTTGTTTGGATTCCGGTCCTAGGCCTATGACACTCTACATCAAGGAATGGTAAGCACCCACTCACTTCCATCCCCATGGTGAATCTAATGGATGGTTGGGATTGGTTCAGGTGCTCCAGGAATGCCTGTAGTTCTGTCTCTCCGTGTTGCCACATAATGAAGGTGTCATCGAGCTTAGGCTCCTTCTCGTACTTCCTCAGTGCATGTTCCTCGAACCATTCCATGTAGATGTTAGCGATGGTTGGTAATAACGGGGAACCCATAGGCAATCCATCTTCTTGCATGAAGAACCACCGGTCCTTCTCATGAAAGTAGCAGTTCTTGAGGCACCGTTCAAGTAAGTCCATGATTGAGTCTCTTGGCAGCTCCGTGCTCTCCATCAGCGTTTCGTCTTCAGTAAGTTTCTTTCTCACTATGTTGAGAGATCCGTCTAGTGGTACGTTCGTGAAAAGGTTTTCAACGTCGAAACTTACTAAGCGATGTTCTGGCCCAAGTTCCATGGATCCGATGATTTCGACAAAGTGCTTTGAGACCTTGACATGCGATGATGTTCTGCCCTCCAAAGGTTGGATGATTGGTAGAGGAATTTAGTGCTGCTGTTGGTGAGTTGCGCGAACTTGTAATCGGTCTGAGAGGTACTCAAGCCTTGTGTATCTTAGGTAGTCTATAAAGATGTGGTGGTTTGCTGTGATGTGGCTTCAGCATGATCTCTGAGAGTATTTTAAGTTTTCCGTTCTAGTTTGGAAGTTGGATCAGTAGGCAGTGGCTTGTATGTTGCCTTTGACAGTACTCCGTCGATTTTCTTGTTGTATTCCGTTCTGTCCATCAGGATAGTGGCATTTCCTTTGTCAGCTGGTAAAATGATGATAGTTTTGTCGTCCTAAAGTGTTTTTAAAATCTTCCTTTCGGATTAGTTGATGTTTTGTTTGATGTGTTGTGTTTTCTCAATTGCGGTTCTGACTATCCAACGGAATTCCTCCAGTTGCGGTGTCTCTTTGCTGCCTATTGCTGACTTCACGGAACTGATGATATCTAGTACTGGCATCTTTTCCGAAGCTACAGCAGGAGTTGGGATTTCTTCCAACGATGATGGTTGATTTCTGACCTCACTAAAGCATGGCTCGCCTTGTCAAGTATCTCCTGTGCTTGTTTCCCTGGGATTGGCGACTTCAGTTTGAAACCATTTGGTATGATCTTTAGCTCTCTGGATGTGATCCTATTCTCTGGTAATCTTCTTTATACTCTTCTCGTATCCTCTGAATTTCCTATTGATACCGGTCCGTACCGGGCTTCCAATGTTAGTGTGAAGTTGATGGACAATGTATCTCGTTCCTCGAAGTTTCCTTGGACTTCCATCGTCTTGAAGTGGTTGATCTCACAACGTATAGCCCTGTATCTGCTATCATCATCACGTGAATGATAGAAAATTTACATTAGAATATTCACCATCGATCATAGAAACTGACGCATCAGTGAAGTTCTTGGGGCCTACCGTGATCCTGGGAAGACCTGGAAAACTCATGTCAATTTTCTTTGCTTCAAATTATTTAAAATACCTTTCCTTTTAAGGAGCCTGACAAAATGTGTTCCTGGGAATATTACTGACGGCATATCATCTGTATTTTAGCTCTAATTTGTCCTATGCAATTTTATACTGAGATCATTTTTCATTGTTTTCTAAATGATACTTGTAGCAAATTTTTTAATGTATTTTTTAGGAAATAACAGCACAAGTTACGAAAATTGCTGTATATTCCAATTGTCAATGCTTAAGAAACTGTGTAAAATCATAAGGGAAAACCTAGGAAAGTCTTTATGAACTATACCGATATTGTCACGTGACTGTAGAAGGCAGCAAGTATCAGCTTAACTTTTTATATGTATTTTGGCTCATTTTGGTTAACACAAGAACCTATTACATCAAGCACATGATAGCTTTTCAGTTTATCTTTTAAAAGATTTAAATGTTCCTCTGAAACAGGAACGGTACTTGCCACCCACAACTTGTTAGGCATTTGTGTTTTTGGAAAATTTATTTGTTTACCCACAGACTTGCTTTAATTTCTTATTGAATGAACACCGAAGCTTTAACTTTGGGAATCTTATCAGTGGTTTTTAAATAATAAAAAAGCTATCGTCTTTATGTTGAGAACTTTCATAATCCTTAATTATTCTAAGCTTGCATTTATGGCCGATTCCAAGTTGTCTTCGTGAACAGTAGGAAGTCTTTTTACAGTAGTGCTTAATTTTGTTAGACATATAAATTTGGAAGGCATTCAAAAACTGTTCGTATGGCGTCATCTTGTAGTTTAGGATTAAATCGGTCAAACTCTTTTTATTTCATTATTTACTCAATCATCATGATGCACTTGTAACAGTTACTTTTAAAACATAAAAACTAAAATTGAAAAGTAGTGTAAACTTTTTTGGTTAGGTTAGATAAAAAACAGCATAAACTTAATAGTAAAAGTATATGCAAAACACACATCTGCCGCCTATCCTCACCCGATACATCCAGTGCTAAGACCATTTGTTATTTATTGAGCCGAATGTAGTGTCTCCTTTTTTTAAATCGGTAAAAATATACTGAGAGGCAGGACTACGTTATCTGGCCTCAAGAGGAGTTGTAGAAACTGCTGCTTAAGCATTGAACAGGCATATTTTGATTGCAGGTGTTTTGCTCGGTCAACGCAATGAAACACAAATTGGTTTATAAAAATATACATAATATTGTTTTGCTTTATTTTAAAATGTCAAAACGACTAGATAATACACATGTATTTTGGTTATTAAGTGAGATATAAAAATGAATAATATATGTACAACTACACGAGGTGTGGCTATAAAATAACAATAGTAGTGCTTAACATGATTTTCTCTATCAATTAGTGTACCTCCTGTTTCTAGAGCTACAATCTTTGTTAGTAACAAGATTTGTATTTTCTTTAGTGCTTTCACTAAAATTAATCAATGAATTGTCATTTCATATGAAACTTGAAAACATCGCTATTGAACTGTATCATTCTTAGAAAGAGGTATATGGCTCTGAATCAGTTGCACCGCTTTTTGAATAATTTAACTGTTACCTGAATAGCCGTTAAAGATAACGCAGGCCCGGAAAAAACTCCACAAGCTAACGAAAAGTTACTGGTGAAAATATTTATAATAACACTTTGAATGACAACAAGTCTTCTACTTACGATTGGCAAACTAATCGTAAAGACATGCACTAGAAAATGTTAACATTACCAAGATTTAAAAAGCTCAGATGAGTTAACTTTTAGAAATTATCTCAAATTGTAAATAAGCTTTAGCATTTTAATGTTTTCAATTAACTCCGGTAAACAATTAGTAAAGTTTCTTCATTGAGTAAAGTCACGGACTTGCGCTTTTCTACCTATAGAATAATTTCTGACCATATAAACACCATCCATCTAATTTGCCTGACCTGTCATCATGTGACTCTTATCTATTTCCAAGGCCGAATAATGAAAAATTCTCATTGAACTGTACCGGAATAGGGTAGGGGTTAATAGCATCAGTCTGGTTATTTTGTAGTCACACTTCGTATAAGAAAACGGTATTTGTCAATCAAACAGATTCTTTTCTTAGACGGATTGGATGAGTTCATTAAATGTAACGGTTTTACGTAATAATTTAACTTAAGAATTTTATATGTATACACCAGAGCGTTACATTTTGCCTTCTAGAACCATATGTCTCAGTTCTCTCCTTTTCACTTTTCCCGATGGTGTCATAGGTATCTTATCAACGAACTTTACTCCTCCTCTGAGTCGCTGCTTGTCTTGAACTCGCTCTTCTATGTATTTTATAATTTCTTCAGCAGTTGTGTCTTTTGCTTTTTCATCCAACACAATTATCGCCATTGGGTGGTCTCCATCTTCTTCGTGAGGTTTCCCTAGAAAATAGAAGTTATAATAAAATCATATTATAAGATGAGTCCCTCACCAATGACGACCGACTGCCTGACAGCAGGATGATGTGACAATTCCAATTCTAGAATTGCTGGAGGGATGTGCCAACCTCTGTACTTCAACATTTCTTTTACTCTGTCGACCACGTAAAAGAAACAGTTGTCATCGTACTTGACCACGTCTCCCGTCCTAAACCAACCATCCTTGTCGTATCTATTGGTGGAGTCTTTGTTATAATAACCGTTCATTATCGAGAGGCCTTTAACACGTAGTTCGCCTTCTTCGTTGGGGCCGAGAACTCTTTCTGTATCTGGGTCCACAACCTGAAAAAATAAATTCTGTTAATACGGACCACAGTGTAATAAAGTGGGGCTTCGACTCATGTCTAGAGATTGGTATAATCGAATGATATTAATAATACAGGTTAATATTTCATATAAGCCGGAACACGGCATACCGTATAGCGTGCCAAGGGTTTTTTGAGTCGTTGATTACGATGAGAGGTTCGGTTGACCTCCATCACGTCACCCTTTAAATCTCAAATCGTTAGTTTGTCTTTGTTACGTGTCAGCGTGTGTGATAAAATTATTGTATTCAATTTCTCCTAAATATTCATTTAATTTAAAATTTATTTGTGAAAGAACTGTTATTAATTAATTAACAGCGTACTCCTTAAATTATTTCGCTTTGCAATAATTGCAGGGTATGTACCCTGAAATATAGTATTTACATATTTCTTATGTCCAATGAAATACGTAGACAGGCAGCTTTATATGAGCGACAACGAACGAAATTGCCTCTATATGAACGACGAATGGCAGAAAAGCACTTCTCGATTCGCAATGAAAGGAAATCATTCGGATTATAACTCGAATGCAGTATCGCTTGTCCTCTTCGCTCAAAATGGTCAATCGGAAAATCTTTCGAGTTAAATATTCGATTATTAACCGACTTCCAAAAAAGAGGAGGTTATCAATTCTTCCCGAATTTTTTTTGTATGTATGTTACCTGATTTCTTCTCCTGTGGTGAACATTTTTGAGTAAATATGGTCTTGTTTAATAGAGTATATATCCCGATTACTGAAAATTCAAATTTAAAAAAATGTAGAGAGTTGAAATTTGTGAATGAACACATGCGTGCATGGAAATTGACCAATATCCCTAGCTTGTTGGTCGATTTTTCGAAACTCCTTATGGATGTGTATAGTTTTTTACGTTTATTCTATTACGGAAGATACCTAGATGATCTCACAAACTTTTCTGCGACGTGCAACTTGCAGTTTTGCAGAAAATCGCCGAAAATTCCAAAATTCTTATCAAAAATTTTATCCAAAGGGCATAACGGATATTTCCTCATAAATATTTTAACTCCAACGTAATAGTGCAGGGATTTTAGGCACTGGAAGTTTTAATAGCGAATTTGAAAATTTTCTATGTACATCTCAAGTATATAGGTAAGTAAAGCATAGTATTTTCGGCTCCTTAAATCAATGAGTACCAAGCTCGTTTTGTTTCTATACCAAGCAAATACCTATTTAAATGAAAAATTTTTCCATTTGGCGATGACGGTGCTTTTGGTTGTCACATTCTCCCGGCCTAATAGAAAATTCAGTGACAACACATGTCAAACTCTAAACTGCTATTTGTTTCGTTTATACACAGGGTGTTTAGTTATAGCAAACAAAATCACAAAATAAAGTGATAGGAGGAGTTACATTTATATGATGATTGAAATATAGGACGGAGTAGAATGATAGTGGTCCATAGGCAGCTGTATATACAGGATGGTTGGAATACAGAGTGGAGTGGACGTTTGGTGGTATAAAAATGTTAGAAAAATGTGAAATTAAAATTATATATGGTGATTAAAAAACTGTTATATGATGTGGACGTAAACAAATCATACAGGATGGTTGAAATATATACTAGGGTTGAGTTATATTTAAACAGTGTGATTACAAAATCATTTATTTTATAGCCCATAAGTCGTTGCATAAAGTGTGGAGAGGAATTAATGTTACACAGGGCGATAATATAAAATGTTAAAAATGAAATTATTTATGGGGTAGCCCACAAGGAGTTATATACTATGGTTGAAATATTGGACGGATTTGACTGCGTAAATATGGGATGGATACTAGTCCGTCCTATAGTTTACAAAAGGCAGCTAACAAATTTATGCTTGTTTGTGGGCAGTCGTATGTACAGGATGGTTGGTACATAGAGTGGAGTGGAATTATCTATAGTTATACAGAGTTGTCAAAAAAAGTTATAAAAAGGTGACATGGCGTGGTCAATAAGGCATAAAAATATTTTAGGCTTATTAAGTCAACGCGTACTAGTACATTTTGTTCGTAAACATTTTTCTGTCAATTTAAATAAAAATATATCACTGTGTAATGTTGAGGCTTTCGATGTTACCTGGTCTTGTCTATTAAGAATATACATACAAAATAAAAAATAAAGAATGAAAACTAAAAAGTTGAAAATAACACATTTTTAAAAAAATATGTAACCGACTTCCACCTATAACTAAAAAGCTAAAAATATTTATAACAAAATACAACACTAGTAAATAAATAACACATTTAATGTTGATAGGTATCTACCCAGGAAGTAACAAATGTAAACATTAAAAAGTGCTCATTCTGTACAAATTAATTACCTACCAATCTAGTATATTTTTGAAGTAGATGCCAAGCAACAATCAAGTTTGATGAACTAGTAGATAAGTAGGCAATGCAGGATTATAGATTTGTTTGGCACTGACTTCAAAAATATACTAGATTGGTATGTAATTAATTTGTACAGTATGAGCACCTTTTAATGTTTACATTTTTACATCCTGGGTAGTTACCTAACAACATTGAATGTGTTATTTATTTACTATAGTTGTATTTTGTTATAATTATTTTTAGCGTTTTAGTTATAGATGGAACTCGGTTATATATATATTTTTTAAATGTTTTATTTTTCATTAGGATACTGTTATGAAATTTACCCAAAGCCAACCCTGTTTCATTTCAGTACGACAACAAACGCTTTGAGATAAAAAAAGGTTCTCGAAAAGACTCGGCAGCGGAAGGAGTGATGATTAATTTTACGAGAATTTTCTATGCTGGGCTTATAAAGGAAGCAAGCCACCATGGAGAGTTCAGTTATACTGCGTCGACTAGCGTATATGAGAATGTATTGTGATATTTGAATCAGCTGTTTTAATGTAAATAAAGTTCTAGAAAAGTGAAAGTAAAAATTAGTTTTATAATTTTAATTGAACCACGGAC
>CM067221.1:120731335-120840847 GCA_034190945.1 Octodonta nipae
CCGTTTATTCTATACATTAAATAATTTCTGTTATCTTGAACACGGATTGCTTGGCATTTCTTATTAGCTACGATCCTGCTTGCTATGTCCCCCAGCTTGGGACTCTTTGTTAGCATTTTATAATTTTTATAATAACTATATATATTTTATTGTATTAGAAATCATAATATTGATGCCCATTTGGATACTTACATACCAATCAGTCCTTATGCTGTTTAAAATGTGGAACACAACAAACACATTTTGGATAAAGCAAACGTAATTTTACCGTAAATATAATCACATAATTCATTATATGGTCATTTTTTATAACACAGGTCACTGGATCAAATGGCACATAAAAATTAAAGTGTCATAAAATTGTAAATGAAGTGAAATTTGTGTTGTACCATTCAAGAATTTAAAAAAAAACATGTTATCATTCTTTTATTAAAGTTGCTATGAATAATGGATTGAAATTTGAAAATATGACTATTTAATCCACAAAATGAAATAAAGACGATTGTAAAATTTGATGACACATCTATTATAACTAACGATAAAAGTATAGTAATGAATAAGTCACAAAAAATAATTTAAAATTAATGCAGTATAAGATTTTTGAGTTTTAGTTCAAGTATATTCTGGATGAGTCAGTTAACTGACATTATGGTGCAAAGAAAACAAATAATTTCACTTTTAAATGGGATTCAACTAAAAATTTTGTTTTTTTTAATCTGTATGAGCTTTTTTGTCATAAAAAAGTTTTGTTTTTGCGTCTAGCGGTATTTCTATTAAAATATTTTTCTGATTTGTCCTTAATTATTTATAGTATCAAACATTTTTATTAGAATTATTATCTTTTTAAAATGTACACTAATTACTACAACACTATATGGTATAAGTAGGTTCCACAATTATTATGCTATGAAAAAATGCAAGGCCGTTGCCACCAGGGGGCTGTAGGGTCCGACCCTCCCCCCGAAATTTGGGACTGCAGTTGAAACTGCATTATTATTCTTGAACTATATGAATAAAAAAAACATTTGCAGTCCTAATCAATCCATCCATTTTCGAAAAAAAATTCTAAAATAATTAAACACTGGAAAAAATGTTTCTGGTTACGGTCTTGAAAAAATGTGTAATAAAATTTTGTTTCCATATTTGCAGCTACCTTATAAAACGTAGATTGAACATGGAGCAGCGCATACTTTTATTATCAATTGTTATATTAATCTGATTAGAAGCAAATTCGATATAATCATGAGGATTATTTTCCTAATATTGTGCTTTATTTATTTTGTCGTCAGTTTTATTCCAATTCTGTCAACGCCTATTATGCAGTTTATTTTGCATAGTACAATATTATTTCTCATGGCATTTAACACAATTTATCTTTAACATATAAATAATGCAGGGTCTAGGATATTTTTGTGGTACCCGATTTTTGCTAAGTTAAGTGACTGATGTAATCGCAAGGGTGATTCGTCTTTTAGGGGTTTCGTTTTGTATACAGTACATTTGAGTACATTGATTTCGTAATGGGGCTTTGCTCCATATTGCTGAAACCATATTGTATTGGCAGGAACTTGTGGTTTACTGGATACAAGTTTGTCAAAGTTGGCACGACATTGTTTTGGAGCAGTTCAAGTTGCCATTAATAAAAAAGGGACCTAAAATATGTAATAAAAATATATATAAATAGCAAAATTTAAAGCCATTGACAACGAAGTCAGAATAGACTTGCAAACGTTTGGTATTTTCTTGCAATATACAGCCTTTTTTAATTGACTTGTGGTGTTATTCCCAAGAAAACTTAAAAATAATGTTATTTACTGTTTCTGTTTATATAAAATGACCATATTTTTGCCTTATCCGAGAAAAAAAAAATTAAAAAATTAGTGTGTACTGATAATTGTTTCTACGATTATACTACTTAATGATATAGCCAAAATCCATATAAAAAACGCAATATTTTTTAGCAAACTATTATATGAATCGTTTAAGAATTTCACTTCATGCCATTTATTTTCCGATTTAAAACATGATTCAATCTAGATAGAAGATATAACAATACCAGCACAATTAAATACCTAAGAGAATCATATTTAAAAACTAAAAACTCTTGATTATCAAAGGATGCCATAGTGCTACATAGAACCAGGTTGATTTCATGGTCACATCAAAAACAGTATCACAAAAATAAAACATCTATAGAGAAAACCAATTACTGTCGATTTCAACAAATCGGAAATTCCCAACGAATCAATATTTTACTCCTTCGTATGGAACAGGGAAAAAAACAACAATTTTATAATTCAACGAAATGTAATGAGGCTGAACGTTCCATTCTTCGTCTTCTAATAGCAGAAATGAGGAATTGCAAAAATTAATTCACGCTTGGTTGACAAACGGTTGCTTCATTCAGAATTTTGCACTAGTCTACACTTTCAATTCTTATAACAATTATTTCGATTATAGGTAATTCGGTGAAGAATACAATTTTACCATATATTCATATTTGGTATGGCAACAGAGAAATTGCATGAGTGTAACAATTTGAATTGGGCCGTTTTGTAATAAATGAATTAATAATATTCATAGTGATGCAATGTTTTAATATCTTTCGTAAACACTGCAATTTACATTGTTATCCGTTTATTTATTTATTATTAACATTTCAATGCTTTTTTAGAAAAAAAATTATTCTACTCAGATCTCAAAATTTTGATTTGATTTTGAAGATTTTGCGGGTGCTTCTTGTTGTGGTTTCTTTGGTTTAGGGCATTTAGAGCATCAAGATTGTAGATTAATCTATGTTCTAAACAAATTATTAAATTATTAATATAGTTAAAGGCAAAATACAGCAGGCCCCTACGAAATGGGAGATGGCACCTCAATTGAATCTCAACTCAACTCAACTCAAATCCGACCCTGCTAGAACATATTTCTACAAAAAGCAGGTCTATTCCTCATTTTACATGGAATTCTGCTATTTTGTCCGGACTAAATCTATTTAACAGAAGGTATAACAGAATTTTTTGGTCAGATAAATAGACACAGTAAGTTAAAACTAACTAAATCACCTCTTAAATATGTATAAGAAAATATCTGATAACGCTCACTATGTCTTAATAAGATTTCAATCGTTTATTACAATAAATACCGAGAACTTTTTTAATCTACGTAGTTATTAAATTTTAATTAGCCAATGAATGTCCAACCATTGGAATTAATACGATGATGAAATCTTTGTTAGTCTCTTCGAGCGAGAAATGTTTGCCAAGAATAGAAAAAAAAAGTGATACCATTAATGTTAATAGAAATGACTCGAATTTCTACTTTCTCGATATTTACCTTATCGGTGTTGGAGTTTATGTTGCTTTGTCGCTGGAAAAGGAAAAGTGATGAATGGCGACGGACATTCCAAAAAAAGAGCCTGACAAATAAAAAAACATAAAATTTTAATGAAAGCCTTTGGCAAATATAAGCGGATTTTAGATTTCGCTGTTAACAATTCTCATAACGAATAGACATATTAATTAGCAAACATGTTAACAATATTTGTAAAAATCTAATTGTTTATATTATGAGTAATGATGATTAGCGCTACGATCAAAAGGAATTTAAATAAACAGCAATTAAAATATTTCAAAATTATTTGTAAAGGGCAACACCTTCGACCAATGTGAAGAATTAATCTACTCAATATGTCTGACAAAAAAATTGGAGAAGTTAAATAATATGCTACATTAAAATAAGGGGGAGTTCTTTTTTGTAGAAATCGGAAATCAAGAAAAAATTTTGTAACCAAGCAATTGGCTCACTCTAACATAAAAATTATTTAATCCATTATACAAGGTGTCTCACATATAAAAGGATAGTATTGCTATCTAAGTAACGGTAAGAGATACAATCCAGAGTAAATGGAGAAGAGTTACTTATTTTAGAATCCATTCAACTACTTAAACAATAATTTTACCTACTTATTGTTTTTTACCCTTACCACATTTATTTTCAAATATGTCAAAAATGTTAAACGGAAAAGTTTTTTGAAAAGTACTTTTACTCAATAAGGAGTCACAAAATCTTGACTGCTACGTTTCGTATCTCCTGGGTCATCCTCAACTATTCAAAAAAATAACTTTTTTTGTTAAAATATCCGTAAAGCATTAAAAGACAAATAAATTGATAAAAAAATTGGTTCGGTCTTGCTTGCAGCCTAAATAGTCCGGTTGAATATTTTTTATGACAAGATAACCTACAAATTCCTTATCTTCTTTTTGTTAAGTGGTAAAGAGTTGTAAATGGAAAAATCGAGAACATCAAAAATATTTAGGGTTTTGTTTTTTTGTAAATTCAGTACAACGTCGTGAAATCAGGTAAATCAAAGTTTCTCATTGATAACTTCTAAACTATATTACTTTTATGTTTTTTTTTTGGGCAATAACACACAATAGAAATAAAAACGACGTATATTGCAGGATTACCAAACGTTTCAAAGTCTATTCTGACTTCGTTGTCAATGGCTGTATATTTATTGATGTAGATTGCAGATGAGGATGAGGATGAAGATGAAGAAGAAGATGAAATTGAAGATGAAGATGAAGATGAAGATTAGACGTGAAGATGAAGATGAAGATGAAGATGAAGATGAAGATGAAGATAAAGATGAAGATGGAGACTTATTTTGAACGTTTTCGTATACTTGTAAAGTTTTTGTTTATGATTTTGAAAACTTAATTTGATAAGCTCTTGGGAATAAATATTTACATCAGGGGATGAATTTGTATAACCCAAAAACGAGTTCAAAAGGGGTGAATCCAGTCGACTTATGAATCGAATTGTTGTAACCTAGCACCGCATAGTTAATCAGTCTGTTTCACTAGGATTTGTTTCTTGAAGTATTCTCAGATGCTCAATAAGGGTTGAATGGAATCGCTCTACTATGCTGTTTGATTCATGATGAGTTGGATTAGTAATTTATTTTGCAATCTACATCAATAAATATACAGCCATTGACAACGAAGTCAGAATAGACTTTGAAACGTTTGGTATTTCTGCAATATACGTCGTTTTATTTTATTGTGGTGTTATTGCCCAAAAAAAAAACATAAAAGTAATCAAAGAATATGCCACAAACAACGTTTAGAAGACAATTCTAAACTATATGTTATACTAAAAAATATCTGCCGATGAAAGTTGTGGATAATAGGAACATCTATCGGATGACACCGTCCAGTTGTAAAATTTAGTTTGTTATTGTGTAAATTGCAAAAATCATTGATTATTGAAACCGAGCTACTGTTTCCTTGTTGTGAAATTATACAGTTTCGTCTCTAGGTAATAATTAATTTGAATAAATTTTAGAGTCTAGTTATACTATTTTAAGTTTGATATAACTTTGTCAATGCTTTGTAATGATGCAAGTTTTTTTTGTTTGAAATTGAGCATGTTTTCTTTAGCTGCAGACTTGTTTTTATCAAAGATTTTGTAATTTATTTTGCAATCGTTGAAGGTGTGGTCTACCTCATGCTATGAATCCATAACTGGCAGTTTTGATATAGCTTTTTATTTTATTTTAGCCTTCTTACTTTAGATAGTTTGTTGAAGATAAAGACGAGATATTGGGTTTGACTTAAGTATGTATGCCTTTTCGACTTCTCCATTTAAGTCTGTACTCTACTATGACACCTAGGTACTTGAAGTATTCTACTCATTTTGTACATTGCTTATCGGTCCAAGGGGGTGGCAGCTGCCTCCCTCTGCCCCTCCCTCAGTACGCGTATGACTTTTCATCATCATTTTGAATCAATTGATTGACTCACTTCTCTAATAAAATTGTTCATATTAAAGTGTACTTCAGTCCAGATTTTTCCAGTAAAAATATCGTACATCTACTAATGATAATATTACGTCATCCCGGAAAGATTTCAGAAGATCATTCACATACAGTAAGAATAGGAAGGGCCCCAAAAATGTTCCTTGTGGAACTCCAAGTGTTAATTTCTCAAAACACTGTAGTATTGTTATTTTTTGTTGCTTATTGTCATATTAGCTAACCAATCACTTATGAGCTTCTCATATGATACCATAGTTGTAGAGTTTATCAGGCAATTGTTTTTTTTTTATCAAAAGCTTTAGCTATATCTAGAAATTTTATAGTAATTGGGCTAGTAATTGGGCTGCCTTTGTCCATTTTATTATGGATCAAGTGTGTTATATAGTCAAAAGTATCTTTGTTTCCATTTTTTTTACAATCAAACTGTTTGCATTAAAAATATTAATTTCAAATTGAATGGTGGTAGTTTATTTCATTCTGAGGCGGACGAATTTCTTATTTTACTCATATCCTATATTACAAATATAAGAGTTCGTACTATTCGAGACATCATTGGGATCAATAATTTTTGGTATATTTTCGTTAAAAATAAAATTAACGGTATTACTTTCTGAATCTATTTAATAATATTCCATAATTTTTATGAATTGTTAGAATTTTTATTTATTTCGTCTGTAGCATCAAGTATTTTTTCTGCTTTTATAACTGAACCTAACATTTTTTTGAAAGAAGTGAAATATTAAAATACAAAATTTGTTTGTTTGAGTTTTAATCTTGAAATTAATCAACTTTTAACTTAAAAGACCGTTCCCACGTTTTATAAATATCCACTATATAAATTTCGTGAGTTATAACATTGCAATTTATTTTCAAAAGTTACAAAAAGTATACATCTCAAGAACTCATAAATGTCTTAAGTTTATCACCTTCAAAATCATTCTAGGACACATTTAAATAATAATAATAATGTACCACTCAAGATTTAGTAATCGTTCATTTCAGACAACTTTTGAATTCGCACATTTATAACAATTATGAAATAGACGTCGACTACCAAGGATATCAACTTTTATGTGAACGCTGTAAGTGACTTCATTCTGTGACTAACTAAATCAGAGCAATTCGGTCAACTGACATTTAGATAGGAAGTTTTCGTATTGTTGTAAACAGTTTCAGTTACGTCACCACAAACTGGATCCTGTTAAAAATTAGGTAATGGTTTTCGTCAAAAAATAAATATTAATTTGTATCATAAATAGAAAGCAAAAGCAATATGCATCCAGTACTATTATCACGCCAGTGTGACTATTTGATTTATTATAAGATACTTTTAATAGTTGATATTATATTAATTAAATTAAATTAGCAAAGTTATAAGTATAAGGAAATTCAACTAAACCTCTTTGTATGTGAAATAGCTTTAATTATTATAATTCCACAATATTTATATTTTAATTAAAAATTAATTTACACGTAATATGTTCCTTTACAATATTATTTAAAGTAAATAGTGGCAATTATTTTAATTTCCATCATTCAATTTCAAATAACTGCCGCTCTTCTTTAATAAATCTACGTTAGAGGCAATAGAAGGTATTTAGATTTCTGATTTCATCAATTTTCAAACGTTCTCAATAGAATCAAATCAAAAACGGCAGATTTTTGAGGTTGGAGCCTATCGGTACCTCCACTTAAATGAGAATAAATTTTAATTAAGAAGAATAATAATGTTAATTTCCATGTATGTTTATTCAATTGCGTAGAGGTTTGACAGAAAATATGATTTTTTAAGCATTAAATGAATGTATTAATGGCTACTTTAATTCTATGCTAGCCGTTACCCGCGGTTTCACCAGCGTACGGAATTTTCAAGCCTTCGCAAAAAGAAATAACTTATGAAACATATGGGTTATCCTATATACAAAAATTTTGTTTGAACCACCCTACTTAACCATAAATCCACCAATCCCGAATATATTTCACCCAAACTGCAAGCACTTCTGGGCGACCTTATATAACTATTTTACTCGACATTTTTTTAGTCACCTTGAATAACTGTAACTCTACTACACTCTATATTGCAACCATCCTGTATATGCTGTATTTCTCTTTACTCTATATATTAATCAACCGTTACATGAGCTTTTTCTAACATTGTGTTACACACTCTAAAACTGTAATCTTGCTTCTCCCCAAATTTCAGATGTACTATATAGTAGAATGCAACTGTTTATGGTCTACCCTATATAACAATATATTTCAATATATTTTAAACTTTTTTGATCCATCCTAATGGAAATGATGTGGAACCCTTCGTGAGGCACAAATATAAAAACACAGTTTTGAACCCTAACACCAAACTTTTATTTAAACCGTCACCCAAACTGCAAATGCTTATTGGCCACCCTATATAACAATTTTATTCATTTTTTTAACCACTTTGTATAACTAAATCTACTTCCATCTACATTAAAACCATCCTGTATACAGCGCTGCCAATTTGTCAAACATTACAACTTATTTTTGAACCACCCTGTATAACCATAGTTTTACTCTATAAAATATTTTAACCACCCTGTATGTGCTTAGAGGCAACCAAATATAAAATTTTTAAATACTTCTAATCACACTGTATGAACTATAATTTTACTTCGATCCATGTTTCAGACATTGCAGATATGCAACAGCTCATGTTCTATCCTACAAAAATAAATTATCCAACCTGTTTGACTATAAATCTACTCCACCCGCTATTACAATCACCTTGTATTTGCAACTACTTATCGCCCACCCAGTATAACATTTTTTCTACCACCCTGTATAACTATAAATCCATCAATGCCAAATATATTTCACCAAAACCGCAACTGCTTATGGGGCACCGAAAATAACAATTTTGTCCAACATGTTTTTGAATCACCTTGTATCTATTACAACAACTCTGTATACGCTACTGCTACTACTACTACTAGTCAACCAATATAACATTTTTTAAATAATTATCATAACAGTTCTTAATCCTGTTTCAACTATCCTATCTTTGCAACTTATTATGAACTATGCTATTTCACATTTTTTCCTTATATTTTTTCAAGATATATTTTTTAAAATATGCCACCAAATATAACATTTTTGTACCACTTTGTATCCTTAGAACCCTACCCCACCCTATATTTCTACAATCCGGTAAATGGAACAGCTTGTAGATCATACCACTTTAAAATATTTCCTATGCATGCAACTTCTTGTGGATATAAAACAAGTTTTTAACCACAACATAAACTATTATTCCACTCCATCTAATATTTAAAACACCCTGTATAAACAACTGCTTCTAACATTTCTTAAACCCATTTCATAACTATAGAATCTTATGAACATAATTCAAAGATCCTAACTGCTTACTTAAGACATTTTTAAAATTTTTTTTATTCACTCTATAAATATTCTATCCTTTTTCAACCACTTGGAATATGGAACTGTTTATGGCCCACTCAATATAAGACCACCCCGTATAATTAATTCCACTCCTCCTTATTTCCACCACATCGTATATATCCCAGCTGCTTATAGGACACCAAATATAACTTATTTTAATTTTTTTAAATCCATGTAATTCTACTCCGCTCTAAGTTTCCTATATACAGAACACCCTGTAAAATTACGCTTGATATATGTTAATTTTTCTTAAATCAAAATATGTTACATTTGCACATTCCGAATTTTGAATAAAAGCTAAGCTGGTATCTAATATTTTGTGGGTTCGGTAAATCCAATTGAATAATTGAATTACCCAACACGGTAGAAATTTTTTCGCTATATCTACCCGTTTCTGTCAATTTAGAGAGATAAAATGTCTACCAGATTTTAAGTCAAACTATAGGCAAAATCAGTTAAGTAGTTCTTACGTGATGCCCGAACAAACAAACAAACAGACAAACTTACAATTTTATTTCTTCTTCCAAGGTTGGCCTTACGGCCGGTTGTGGTCTTGATCTTTCGATCTTATTGACCATTAACAAGTGCTTTTATAATGTAGATGAAAAATTATAGATAATCTTCAAACTTATGTACAATCAATTACCAGAAAATATTGTAAATACTTCAAATAACACTTAATTCTGATCCTATTCTAGCTCCCCATTATGATTATTATATTAACGAAACTTTATTTACACGGCGTGGCAACCTAGACTCCCGGCTTTTCACTATTCTAAACACTTAATTCACTTCCAGAGCGTCTTTCACATGAGTGTCTTTAAGGACGACGAAGATATTGCAAATGAAATTAAAATTATAAGGGTACAAGCGGTTATTATAAAACTATATCAATTTACTTTAACAAAGACACCCACAAACGACCGATCACCACGCTAATTTAGCCGGAAGTCCTTACAATTTTATAATAGTATAAATAGTTTAAAAATGTTAATTGACAAAAATATAGAGATTTACACCAGTCCATAAAGAATTTTAGGTGACATAAAGTTCTAAAGCAAACCGCATAAGCCATCACGAAAATAATAGTTTATAAGTCATAATTGACATAATTTTAACAGCAAACTCGTAGAAGTCAATTATTTGAGCCTAAAAATATGGGGTATTTTCGTTTTTTGCTTATAGTGTAAAAAGTTTACTTGTTCGTAATGCCGCAAATAGAAAAAATCTACAGAATCAGAAAATCTTCAAAATGAATTTTCATAAATTTTGATAGCAGCATTTTTCATAAATAAAAGCTGCAAAAAACGATGTAAAGGGAATGATTTTTAAAATTCATACATTGGTTGTCACAACAGCTGGAACCTTAATCTTCCTCTTAGTGACAGCTTCTAACCTTGAGATTAATAACGCTGAAAATCGATATTGTACGTTAAGTAGACATTTGCGAATTGCAGTTTAAATAATTTGCAGAAATATTTTGCAGACAGTATCGTATTAACCACGATAGTTCGATAGAGGCAAGCATAATATATTTTGAAAGCTTACAACAAAGATTTTAACTTCGTTTATCTTGGATTTTTGTCAATGTCCCGTAAAATGTATTAATACTGCTTTTGAAATTAAATTCCCAAAACAATATTAAATTTAAATATCTTCTTATAGATTTTACGATTTTTTGCCAGTGAGAATATTTGTATGATTTTTCATATATATCCATGTGCAATGTAGATTATTCTCGAGTTTGTATTAAGAAAGTTTCGTAGTTCTATTTATGACCAACAATTATTTTATAATAAACCAATACCTTCTTATATCAAAAAGGAAACTGATTAATTATCTAGTCTCATAAAAGAAACATGACAGATTTAGCTTCAAAACACGGAAGAAAATTGGGGCAGTAAGTAGGAATTTCAAGTAGCGGCAGCCGATCTGAAACCAGTCTGTATCAAACAAAAAACAAACCAGTTAATTGACAATTAAAAAAATAAGAACATGCAATTCTATGTTCTTTCTAGTTAGTGTAAGTTTATCTTGTGTTAGATACTAAGTTACGTCTTGACGTTATCAGCTAACTAGTTTTTGAAAAATGCTTTTCATTATTTGAATTATACACCTTTTTGTCTTCTAAACGTTGTTTGTGGCAAATCTTTAATACTCTATTCAGGAATACAAGCAAAGTCTATTCTGACAACGAAGTCCTTTGAAACTCCTAATATATTCTATCGTGGTGTTATTCCCATAAGAAACTCACCTTTTTTTGCTCCATCCTATATACTATCTATAGATACATAATATATACATGTGAATGGGAATTAGTTTTGGATTCTACAGTATTTTGAGTACAATAGAATCATTCTAAATTATGTAGCCATTGATTACTTATATTGACCAGGGGACATACAAATTTCAACATCTAGATGCATTTAGGTACCTGATGAACTACCTTATTCGAAGAGATGACGGATACCTTGTATGTGGTACTGCTTATTTGACTTAATTTTCCAAAAAGATCTTCACCCTGAAAAAGAAAATCACTCTTTAGAGTACTTGTAGATGATAACTACTATGTGATGAAACCAACTTATTAATACCATTTTACAAAAAACATTCCTGCACATAATTATTCTAATATGTTTTTCTATTTCCCAATTTAATACCTCAACAAAGAAAATTACCATTTAGCAACAACCCATTAGTCTTATCAGTTTACCACATCGCTAAGATCATTATCGACAATTTGGCATGCATTTCAAGTATATGACCCCAAATATTGACCCCCTGCGTACGAGTTTTTCAAAACACCCCGAAAAATTTCGAAAACACGTCGCAAACCAGAAACCAAATGGCCTTTAGTCGTTCCATACTCTCTTGTGAGTACCTTTATGGTGGGATAGTATTTAACGAACACTGTTCACTTCTTGCAGGACTTTCTTTCAAACCGATGCTGAGAATTGAAATTGTTCTTCGGCGCTCGATAGTCTTTCCTGCGGTGACCGTGGACGATTGAACATATTCTTTGGCGGTGTCGATTTTAGTACGTAAGTTTCGTACAGTGAAATGTGGAAGTAGCTTTGCTAGTTTTCTGTGTGCCTTTTACTTCTACCAAACAGGATTATTGACAGGATTAATTATCTGGTGTTTAGTGAGGTGAATGGTTTCTTGAAGGAGTACTATTTAAAATGGTATGTTTAATTATTCTCGTGATGAATATTTAAATTATTTATTTAAATTAAGAATATGATTTATTTAAATTTTAGGGTGCCGTTATACAGGATTTATCTGTGAGTTTACTTTTTTACTATTTAAATGATGATCATGATATGAGATTTATTTAAATTTTAAGGGCGCCGTTATCTGAGTTTTTTATGATCGGAAACTAGCGGAAATAGAGCAGTGGTTAAACTGGGAAAGATTTGGGAAAGATTTGCAGTTTTACTGGCCCAATTTAATGACATTTCGGATTTTGTAAAAAGTCATGGCTTACTAGATATTTTGAAAAAACGAAATTCTGTCGATTTAATTAAATCCCTCTAGCTCCTTTGTTTTTGATTTTATAAAAAAAGTGTTAATATCAAAATTGAAAGGAAATGTATCCCGAATATGATTGTCATGTCCACGTTTGCGTGACAGTTCTCGTTTTGGAGATCTGACACAAAATTATCTTTTTTTTTTAATGGAAACCATAGTTGGTTATGACCTCAAAAAATCAGACATTTTTAGAGCTTTTCAACGATATAATACTCTATATAGTTACTCATAAAAATAACGGGGTTATGGATGTTTTTCTCTCTTATTTTCACTTTTAACGTAGGTAGCCATGAAATAGATTGATTTATTAATAACTATTCCAAAAAACATTGAACGATTTTTTTATTAGGTATATCAGATATAACGATAAAACTAAATAAGTAGGTACTTACTAAACACTTAAGAAATTAAAGTACATAATAATGGTTACAATTTATGTTCAAAAAGTCCACCATTGTTATTTAGACAAAAATTGCATCTTTTTAAGATTGACATTCCCGCTTTCCTCACAGACCGGCTATCAATTTCTTCAATTGCTTGTAATACCGCCTCCCTTAGGTCAACAACTGTCTCATTCTTTCTTTTGTATACTTTGTTTTTTAGAGCACCCCATAAATAGAAGTCTATAACTTACAAATCGGGAGACCGCGGTGGCCATTCGCGTCGGCCATTTCTTCCTATCCAAGAGTTTGAATAGATATTATCTAAGTGTTGTCTTACTAATAACGAGTTATGAGCAGGTGCTCCATCATGTTGGAACCACTCAATTTATAAACGAGTTCTCAAATTCAAATTATGAAACATTTCTTGAAAAGTGTATTGCAAGAAATGCAAGTAGCGCTCCCCAGTAAGTGATTCGTCATAAATAAAAGGCCCCAGAATAGTAGACCCTATGATACCACACCAAACATTAAAACCAAATTTTATCTGGGGTCGTCTTTGTTCTACATGGAAAGGGTTTTCTTTAGCCCAGATATGCTCATTGTGTCTATTGAACATACCGCAGTTAGTAAATCTAGTTTCATCTAACCATAACACCTTTAATGGAAACTGTGGATTGTCAAGGCACATGTCTCTAAACCATGTACAAAACAAAATACGTTGATGTTCGTCACCAGCATACAAATTTTGTGCTCTTTCAGTACCTTAACTACAGTTCGTTGAGATGTGCCAGCTTCTGCCGTAATCTTACGAGTTGATGTAGATAGATTTTGATTTACCATTGCCAAAACATTTATTTGTGCTGCTTCGTTAATTTAATTACGTTCCTTTGGTGCTTTAGTAAAAGATCCATATCTCGTAAAGCCTCTTAAATGTACATAGAGCAGGTTGACGACGATTAAAATATCTATGAAAGTATTCCTCAGCTGCACGAACTGAATTTTTATGGCATATGATATAACATTCCACCATATTCAGTTTTTCTTCGTTAGAATATACCATTTTATCACGAAAACTTGTCAATATCGACTGTCAGTTTAGCACTACTAATGGAATTATTCTCAAATGAGGAAACGCCAAAGTGGAAACAATCTAATGGCTACTAATAAATAAGAGAGAAAAGCATCCATAACTCCGTTATTTTTATGTATAACTATATCGAGTATTATATCGTTGAAAAGCTCTAAAAATGTCCGATTTTTTGAGGTCATAGCCAACTATGGTTTCCATTCAAAAAAGATAAGTTTGTGTCATATCTCGAAAACGAGAGCTGTCACGCAAATGAAGACATGACAATCATATTCGGAATACAATTCCCTTCAATTCTGATATTTACACTGTTTTATAAAATCAAAAACAAAGGAGCCAGAGGGATTTGACTAAATCGACAGAATTTCGTTTTTTCAAAATATCTAGTCAGCCATGACTTTTTACAATAATCCGAAAGTGTCATTAAATTGGGCCAGTAAAACCTGCAAATCTTTCCCAATTTAACCATTGCTCTATCTCCGCTAGTTTCCAAGATCCCCATACTGATCATCAAAAAAAACTCACCTGTATACAATATACGGAAATATTTATAGATTCACCCCTATTTTCTCCGTCTTTCACATCAAAGCAATGTTCTCAGAAAAGTTGCAGTTTGGTATCAGTGTATAGTTTAGCGACCTGTTCAGGGTTTTTAAAAATAGGGAACAAAGGACGTTGCCCAAAGTGTACAGGAAATATAAGAAAATTTCCCAAATATAAATTTTGGGGGCAAATTAGAGAATTAAATGAAAAATTTTTCAAAGACATCGTGTAGTATATCAAATAAAAGGGCTCATTCTGAGGAACACAAATAGATTTTTTTCGTATTTTAAAATTAATTAGTTTAAAAGATATTAATAAAAATATACAAAAATATACCAATTCCCTTTCCCTTTATGTTCGAACCTATAAGACTTAAAATTTAGAAAAAAAATCAAGATATAGGGTATAGCACCTGAACTTTACAGAAAAAATAAGTAGAAACCCTTAACATTAATTTTGGGGGACAAACTACAAATTTAAATGGAAAATATAAAATTTAACCTAACGGATCATGTAATATATCAATACTAATATATTTCATTTAAATAATTGATGGCCAAAGGCTGAGAAATTATTATTAACTCATTGTACTTTTTTACATATCTTAGTTCCGGTTGAGAAATGAATGTACTGGTTGCTATATTTTTCCTTACAATTTACTTTTTTAATTCATTTATTGAACCAAGTTACACATAGAGTCTAGTCTTCAAAGGGGTACAGTAGAGTACCATATACAAAGGAACTGGTACCTTCTTTATTTTAAGTAAAACAGGCGCTTTAAGTATATAAAGTAAGGTAATAGTATTATATGTTCAAGCTTGTATTCTGTCGAATGTTATTACAAAACTCATTTAGTAAAAATTGCTGTTTGTTATTTTTGCGCTACTAGCAGACTTGGAAAGACCTATAAACTAAGCTGATTCTGTTTGAAGGTATGTTAGTCCATATCCTCGCTGACAATAAATAGCTTTTGATGATTTTTTTCCTGAATAGGTTTTACATTAACAGTGGTTCTTCTTAGGGAGAAAATGCACCCCTAAGGGTGAAAACAGGGGATGATATTTCGTATTGGACTATGTAACAGTGTTTTTCTGTGAATGATAGGAAATAATTTTTATTTTAACGGTACTGTCTTGTTGATTGTGGTCACTCTAAATTTGAAGAAAAAGCAACTACTCCTAAGGGCGGAAATAGGGGTTGAAATTACAGCTTGGTTTCTGTAACAGTTTTCTGTTGTATATTAGTCGATATCACAGCTAATTATAAAGTAAATTGTATTTTATTACTAAAATAAGTACAGAGTTATAGGTTCTGCGTGAAAATCCCACTTCATCTTAAATTTTAACTTCAGTTAACATTTTTTATTTATGGGGACAGACTAGAGTATTATAAATATGTACCTACTTCTGATATATATAAAACAAAACTATTCAGCGTTCTAAAAGTTGCTTAGCGCCATCTATCTAATTGTTACAGTACTAAAGGTAAAAATTACTTTAGTAAGAGGTAATTTTTAAGGGATTTCACTGTATAATACCTTGGTATGACAGTTTTTGTCAAATACCTTAACGTCGTAAACGGACAGAACTAAATTGGCATCAATAATTTTAGGATAAATGTTTAAAGTGCGAATATCAGCCTTATTATGTTATTTTTACTAAAACTTAGGGAGATGTAAGAATTTGTGAGATCTTTTTGCAGGGAAGTTTCAAATTTCAAATTCAAATTGTGATAATTTGTGACAAACAAAGTCCCGTTTAGAAACAATATATTGTCATGCGTTCAAAGGTTCGTAAGAACTTTTCGATGGTATAAGTCTCCAAACAGTTCCAAAATATAGTTTGTTCTTTTTCCATTTTATATTGTAATTTACAACTTAGTTGTTAACAGACTGCGCTAAAACAGGTTAATATCTATGTCAACACCATATGTTAAACTTTCAATCTTTGCAGAAAAAAGTGATATCGATATTGTTTTACATCGGTCATCGCATATGGGAAACGAACAAAAATTTGCATCATATGTCATTTAAATACTGGAAACCTACATAAAATTATAAGCTATAAACGTACGCGATATTCACCTTTCGATTTTGAACGCTGCAGGAAAACGTGCTACCAACAACAAAAAACTATCTAGAAAAAATTTTGTTTGTGTAATTTCGTAATTAATGTAATATTGGCAAACGCGTTTAGATAATAATTATAATTCTCGTGGTAGAGCGTATGACCTTCGCATGTTGAACATGTTCACGTGAATTTACCGGGTATCCTGAATTAAATTCCGCTCGAATTCAAATTTAAAAAGGATCACGATCAAATATACAAGAAGTACTTCTAAAATATTTAAATAGCTGCTATTTATTACACGAAAAGTGATTATTTTTCAGTAAATCAATATAGATATGCAACTTAAAATAATGAACATTACTTTGGTAATCCCCTGTAGCTATGTTCAACGTTTCCTTCCCCCTGTTCTTATCCCCAGAAGGGTCAGTTCTAATAGTATTGTTGTCTTGTTCGTTTTCTGTGACCTCTACTATTCTATCTACTTTCATGTATGTGTTTTCTTATTTCTTCGTTTCTTATATGTTCAAGTCTAAATCTCTCTGCTACTCTGCTGCAATACGAGGGCTGCCTTTTATATTTCGGGATTGGGCAACCCTAGTGTTGCAATCTGACAACTGACAGCTCTATCGTAAAGTTTGACATTTTTGAGGTTATACGTACTCAGAGCGTTTTGACATACGAGCGCTAAGTGTTGTTTACAGTACCTTAAAGGATTCATCTCGGCCTAAAAATGGAAGTAAATCGTGAACATTTTCGTCCGATTATTTTTAACAACTTTCGACGTGGATTAAGTCAGCAAGAGTGCATGGATGAATTTAATTTAATTTTGGCGATGAAACTCCATCAAGGACCACTGTTTATCGATGGTATGGTGAATTCAATCGGGGTCGTAGTTCACTCCAAGACAAATTTCGTGAAGGTCGTCCAAAAACAGTTGTTGTTCCGGAAACCATTGATGCTGTGCGGTAACTGATATTGCAAGATCGTCATGTGACCTATCGTGAGATTGAGCCAACCTTACACATTACTGGGACCAGCATACATTCAAGATAGCATAAACATTTGAATGTCAAAAAAATTTGTTCGCGTTGGATCCCACACAATTTGTCAATCGTTCAAAAAAGGCTCGTGTCGATTGGTCGAAAGAAAAGCTCAAAAAATACGATCGCGATGCTTCAAAACACGTTTATGGCATAGTGACAGGTGATGAATCGTGGATTTACGCGTATGAGCCCGAAAGTAAACAGCAGTCGACTGTATGGGTGTTTCAAGATGACCCGAATCCAACAAAAGTTGTTGGCGCACGAAGCACTTCCAAGCAAATGATCGCCTGTTTTTTCGAAAAAAACTGGACATGTCGCAACCGTACCACTAGAACAACGCAGAACAGTGGTACACAATCATTTGTTTGCCAGTTGTCTTCCAAGAAATGAGGAAAACCAACCGCCGAAGACGGATCACTCTTCACCACGACAATGCGAGGTCTCACACATCGGCTCAAACAACTGCATTTTTGACCACTCAAAACATCGATTTGATGAGTCATCCGCCGTATAGTCCTGACAAATGACTTCTTTTTATTCCCGTACGTAAAAAACAAACTGAGAGGTCAACGTTTTTCGACACCTGAAGAAGCGGTTGCTGCTTCAGAATGCATGTTTTGGAGATACCTCAATCAGAGTGGAAAAAGGGCTTCGACAATTGGTTCAAACGCATGCAAAAGTGTATAAACTGTGCAAAGAACTGTCAAAACTCAGAAAAACTTCCACAACACCGTTTCTGCTTATTTCTAAGAATTTACTAACACTCTTACAGGTCTGCCAATTTCAAAAGTTGACACGAAAATATAAAAACGGTTGCATGACATACTTTTAGCTTTTTAAAAAATCTAATTTAATGAACCTAATCAAAAAATGGTTATTATTTATTACCAATATTTGAAGCAAAATGCCCAAAAAATTATTCAACTTCTGACTAAAGTGTTGTAAACCAGAAATTAACAAGATACAATACATTAATGTCCTTAATTATTATTGATGATGAATATTTATATTGATTGTAGGTTCGGAGCACCATTATTAAGATAATAGAGGATGAAATATCAAATTATAATGAACACCGAGACATTACGTTAATAAAAATAACATATTACGAAAGTGTTGATGAATATAGCCATGTGGGTTCGGTGTCGATTGCAAAACAATTCCTTGACAGAAAGTTGCTGATTCATATAAAAACAAGATGAAATAGGATCGTTTTTGGCATCCTTAACGTAGAGCATAGTTTCAACACAGTGTAATTGCTAAATATTTTTAATTCTTGATGGACATCGTAATTGTAGAGGACGTCTTTGGTATCGTAAGGTATTTCTAGTACCCAGAAAAGTATCCAGAATCCCCATATCCACAGATGTACTATAAACTATTATTTGAATAGTAAATAAATACTAATTTTATGCAATCTTGTAGGTTTTATTATAGTTTATTCACAAAGAAATTTTTAGTACGCAAAAATCAAGTAACATTAAAATTTTTGTATACAAATTGTTGTATTTTCTGCACCAGATATTTTGTTATCTAACTTTTTTAACTACTTGACAAACCTTCAACGAAATCTTGAACAGCACAGAAAGAAGGATAAAGTTAGCAGGAATATCGAAAACCTTAGGAAGGTAAAGAGAAGAATATGTTACTGGAAACAGTCAATGATTGATAGAGATATGTGAACAATAGTATCATTAAAATCTATCACCCTTAAAAATATATTTGCCAACATTGTCAACATTCTATCGTTCAATCAATTCAAAGTGTACTCTGCCCCAAAAAAACAATGTGCCGATAATTCACAGAGCTGTTTAGAGCTGTTCAAGCGAGACTAAAAGGATTTCTTGAATGTTATGTATCAATTGATGAAACATGGATTCACTACCTCACATCTAAATCAAAATGAATATCAACTGAGCAAACAGCCGACGGTGAACTTGCTCCAGAGCGATCAAAAACTCAAAAGTTACATGTCAAGATTACTGCATTTGTGTTTTGGGATATGTATATTGTTTTTTCATCAACAATCTTGAAAAAGATCAAACTTTCAATATCTAAAATCACAATGGCATTGTTGAATGAATAAAGTTTATAAATCAAGAAAAAAACGGCTTCCCATGCTACAGTAAAAATGCTGTCCAACTAGGAAAATGACAAGAAATTTGGCTAAAATTATAAACTGAAACTATTGCCTATTTTGGGGTAAAATCGTTTTATAAAAAGTCATAGAATAGTTTGAAGAAAAATATGTAGTTAAATAAAATGGAATTTCTAATACAAATTTAAAAAAAATTGCTTATCATAGTTAGAAATCTATCATTGATTACTTCATAGGAAGGACCTGGCAGCTAGATGACTGTAGGGTATGTAAAGCAAATGAGTCGAAAATTATGCGTAGAAATAAATTAGATATGTTACATTACCATTCAGTGGAGTTTTTGTATAAACACCAAATGAGCCAAAAACTAAAACAAAATAGCCCTTAGAAGATAAAGTAAACGAGAATCAGGAAACAGCCAATCAAAGAGTCAAAACATAAAACCAATAAAATTTAATTTCACTGTAGAGATAACTGCTCTATAAAGAGTCGTAGATAACATCTTCAAACCTTTAGCAACTATTGATTAAGTTTTAGTTTTTTCATCCAACTTACTGTTAAGGGCTTGAAGCTTGTTTACTATAACTATGTCTAATATTGAGTTTGAGACATTTCTTGTTATGGCAAAAAATTACGGTAAAACTTCTTTTGCTCATTAGATTATAATGATTAACTCTCAAAAAGAGAAAAAACATAGAATATAAAACAGTACAGAGGGTTGTTGTTTTGCTGACCGAAATACTAAGATTTAATTTAATCTGATACGAATTAAAATCAGTTATGCCCTTCAACGACGTCTTATTGACATTGAATTATACCACAAATCTTGAAATACTATCCAACAAAAGACATTAATAAATTATAAACTGACATTCTCTAGCCGGCATCTTTAAACATAAAGAACCAAATGCACTTAAAACATTTACCATTTGTCAATATTTGAAATGAAATTGATGTATACATACTAAAAGCTACTCAGGTGATTGGGAATATGATTTCGTTTTAAATCACAATTAACAACTCTCACATAGCCATGATCATAGATATGAATTGCTATATAAATAATTCGCTTTCTGAACAAATATGTGCGCTTTCTGTTAATTGGTATAAGCCTTAGGCATATAAAAACTAAATTTATTCAATAATCTTCCAAAATATTATTACATAGTCATCATCAAATAACTTGAACTACATTGTTACTTACACTTCAATGGAAATGGATTATTATTTAAAATAAAACTTTCTCAAAATGGGTGTTGTAAAAATTAAACAGGGCAATTTTGCAGGATTTCAAATCGGGAAATTAATAAATTACCCAGTAATATGAAGCTTTAAATTGCACTATGTGGCTTTTCTAACCATCTGAGCACTTTAAGTCATGTCAAAATAAGACAAACCGTATCAGAGGAAGTGAAAAATCCATAGATATTGTCCGACTACTACTGGATCATTACGAACAGTAGAATTTTAAAAATATATTTTTACCAAGTTTAATGTTGACGCCGCCACTTCAAAAAACGTTGAAGGTACTACTTGGTCATCCACATAATGTAGGCTATACAGAGTTGCAACCACGGTAGGCATACACATTTATTTTCTTCCATACCATTGAAGCTTTATCTACATTTATATTAAATCTTATTGGGGACATTACTATTTTAATTCTGACTTGGGGAGGTATCTCTATACAATTCTTATATAGCGTTTTAGTGTTAAATGTATGTTGTTTTTTACATAATTTCCCATAAAACAGGAAAGATTTTCGTAAAGTAAAATTTCTTTCTGTATAGTTGAGGAGCCATTAATTAACAATTAATTTTAGCACAAGAGACATCGCCATTTCTTTAATCGATTTCGAGATACTGGGTATGGATAATGTAACATGTCTTATGCCACATTAGCCATGGTTTTTCAAAAGGGGTTGAAGCAATAAATTTACTTTCTGCGTAGTGAAAGAGCAATTAATTAGCAATTAATTGTAGTGCAATAAACATCCCGATATTTTTATTACATCCTGAGTTAAGGGTATTGTAGCATAAGTCTTATGCTACATTAGCCATGGTTTCTCGGAGGGTGTTGGACCAATAAATTTACTTTTGGCGTAGTTGAAGAGCAATTAATTAGCAATTAATTCTGGCACAAGAAACATAGCCATATCTTTATTAGATCTCGTGATACTGAGTAACACTAATGTAGCATGTCTTATGCCACATTAGCCATGGTTTTTCGGAAGGTCTTGGACCAATAAATTTACTTTTGGTGCAGTTGAAGAGCCATTAATTAGCAATTAATTCTTAATCAAGAAACATAGCCATATCTTTATTAAATCTGGAGATGTTGGGTATGCGTTTTCGGAAGGGGCTGGAGCAATAAATTTACTTTCTGCATAATTAAAGGACAATTAATTAGCAATTAATTGTAGGGAAATACACATCCCGATATTTTTATAACATCCTGAGTTATGGGTATGGCATAAGTCTTATGCCATATTAGCCATGGTTTTTTCGAAGGGGTTGGAGCAATAAATTTACTTTTTGCCTAATTAAATAGCAATTAATTAGCAATTAATTGTAGGGAAATACACATCCCGATATTTTTATAACATCCTGAGTTATGGGTATGGGATAAGTCTTTTATCATATTAGCCATGGTTTTTCGGAAGGGGTTGGAACAATAAATTTACTTTTTGCCTAATTAAATAGCAATTAATTAGCAATTAATTGTAGGGAAATACACATCTCGATATTTTTATAACATCCTGAGTTATGGGTATGGCATAAGTCTTATATCATATTAGCCATGGTTTTTCCGAAGGGGCTGGAGCAATAAATTTACTTTTTGCCTAATTAAATAGCAATTAATTAGCAATAAATTATAGATTAACACTGAATATGACCTTATGAAATGGATAATGTGCCATAATAGACATCCTAAGAATACCAAAAGCACCATACGCAATCAAAATTTTTCAACGAAATTAAGAAAAAAAAACGTTAGTTTTTTATTTCTGTGAGAAGTTTGAAATTATGTTGACTAGAGTTATTGCCCAAACTTGACAAAAATAAGTATCACTGTCTATTATTCATAAACTTATCCGTAACGAACACTTAAATTACATTAATAACTACCTCGACAAGTACCTTGTTGTAATCCTGTCGATTGCAAGGCAACTTTCGCAACCATTCAGAACAAAAATCGTACCTCGTACGACGTACGAGAACAAAACTTGTTTAATTCCTATTATGAAGTCAGCGAAACTGTGCTCTTACTACTTCATGGCATGTCTGGTGATCGAACAAAATGTCATGTTTCATGTTGTGATACCGAGAAATATACAGAGCGTGGAAAGTGTACATGAATAATTAGAAGAGAAAATCTTTGTGTATCAGGAGAAACGCGGAGTTTGTGGTAGCGTTCATGTGAACGCATAAGGATGTGCATATATGGTTTTCTTGATATCTCTAGCATGATTTTCATTAGAAAATGCACCACAATCATGTCAAGCCGAAAATCTTATAAACATATACGTACATTTATTTACAATTTGTTTATTTATTTACAATTTGGGTTTCGAACAGGTACCTGGACTACCCAATTATAGGAAACCACATGTTACACAATTAGTCACAGTCACCAATATTTAGGGCAATTACAATAAAAAAGAAAGAGAACAATAAATATACGAAAAACTACGACTAATAAGCTACTTACATACATGTGTGCTTAAATTTTGAAAACTTAATAGGCCGCTTTTTTAGTGCATATAAGGAAATGCTGCAAATGTCAATATGCAAGAAATGTAAGTTGTACGTTCTCAGCATCCTGTATAAACAGGTGTTGTAGGAGGAATTAGTATCACACCTAAGACTGTAAAATAAATATTTAGTTCTTAAAGTATGGCTAATGCCACAGTTAAATTGAAGTTATTTATGACATCAATATAGTCTATTTTAATTTGAACTAATTTATATACAAATATTACATAAAATATATCACGACGAGTGGAAAGTTTAGACAATTTGTATTTTAGCAAATTACATTCATATGTGTTATAACAATATTCTCTGTGAAACCGATAATTTAAATTATTAATGAATTTAATTTGTATTTTTTCTATCATTTCCACGTATTTTACATATTGTGGATTCCAGACCAAGGAAGCATATTCTAGTGTACATCTAACGAAAGATTTATAAAGAATAATAAGGCTTTCTTCAGATGATAAATGTTTGGTGATTCTTAAAATAAATCCTAGGTTGCGAAAGGCCCTGTTAACAATGTTCTCAATATGCAAATCAAACAAAAGTTTGGAATCCAATATTATACCAAGGTCTTTGATGTTTGTTACATGCTGTACAATATGAGTGCCAAGTGCGTGGTCAAAAGGAATATTATATCTTATTTTGAAAATGTGAAAACATTTTTTCAGTTTTAATACTAATCTATTACAGACACAGTAATGCTCAAGCCTAGTTAAATCAACTTGCAAGTTATGACAATCATCTACACTTACTACACTATGATATACCTTAAGATCATCGGCATATAGTCTATATAAAACATTGACCTATATCATTAATGAAGATGGAGAAAAGTAGTGGTCCAAGGTGGGACCCTTGGGGAACACCAGACTTAACTTTAATGCAATTTGATTGAACATCTCCGCATCAGAGTAGCATGATGCACTTTATCGAACGCCTTGGAGAAATCAGTATACACAACATCCATTTGACAATTATCCATTGCATTGTGTATATCTTGTACATATGGAACCAAGTTAGTAACAACAGAACGCCCTTGAAAGAAACCATGTTGACATGGGTCTAATGCATTCTTTATTTTAAAAAATAGTTCATTGGTTATAATACCTTCCAACAGCTTTCCAAATATGCATAATAGAGAAATGGGACGATAATTTCTAACTAATTTTTTGTCGCCACTTTTAAAAACTGGGGTTACTAATGCCCTTTTCCAGTAGGCAGAAAAAGTCCCAGTTAGTAATGATTTGTTAAAAATTAAAAGAAGGGGTAAGACGAAGGAATGTTTGCATTTTTTTATAAATGACACTGGGATACCGTCTGGACCAGGGCTTTTATTTACGTCTAGAGAGTTAATTTGATTTAAAACCTCTTCCACTGTGATATGATTAATAGAAAACGAGTTATCACAGGTGAGATCACTAGTAGAATAAATTAAGGTCAGCACTGCATATAATTATATTTTCGAGTACTCTATAAGAGGTTATCAATTAACGGCTACTTCCGGTCATACTGAAGTTGACTCTACCTTTGTTATTTTAAATGGAATTGTATATTTTAAGATGGTTTCGTATAAAGCTCAAAAATGAATCAAATCGTAAGAAAAAAAATACAATACAATCCAAAATATAAAAGTTATAGCAGTCAACGAAAATAAGAATTTTTATCAGCTGTAGTTGAGACTGAAATGACAAAATTGAGTCATACATTTTAACAGCTTTTATTCGTAACTACTATTAGATTATATGCCAATAATTGTTGCAAAATAAAGAGTTACTAACAAGTATTTAAAAAAAACTGAAATTTAACATATTTAATTCAACCCTGTTTTGTTTTTCCCATAGCAATATAAAAACTTGCATATTTTGTTTGCCACTGATACTGGATTTGCCTACTTTTTGTATCGTTACAAAGTTTAATTTTGACGCCGCCACCTCAAAAAAGATACTAGCTGTGTTAAAACGATGCTTTCTGACCATATCAATGTTCTTCAAAACGAATAAAAACTCTTGTATCTCTGTAGGTACAATAAACAGAGTTGAGAAATAAAAACAGATTAAGACAGTCACTATCTTTATGCTAATTGGGTAAATAATTTTGAATTAGGGTGTAAATTTTGTACTTTTGAAATTTGTATATTTTGTTAAGGCAAATCTGAAGAAGAAGTTGAAATAAAATTGGGCTGAAATGCTGAGGTAAATCATTCATTCACCTTTTAAATCTCTTTGAGGGTATATAGACAATGAGAATTATTAATTGAAAGATAAAGACTCTTATAAATACTATACTAAAACTAAAAAAATGGCAACACCCAGAAACAGATGTTTAAGTTTAATATGGTTTTAAGTATTAAGTTTGGTGAATGTTTTTCCATGTTAAGTTTTTTTAAAAAATTAATATCGTACTCGTTCTTGGAATTTTTGTTAATTTACCAAAAAACAAACTGTTTGGCAGGGTTCAATTTTTATTGCAACTTAGATCATATAATCTATATTATTTATAACTCTCTTATGCTGAATCTTTTATATAAACTTTATATAATAGTTCTAGGAACTGTTAAATACTGGTCACATTTAGTGGTTAAAAAATAGATTTTTTTCCTCAAAGATTATGCTAATAAAAATTTAAGTAGCTTCATAATCAGTTTACAATTCCGTGCAGATGGTTACACATTCTTTATTAAATTATGGATAACTGGATTTATTACAAGTTTATAAAAACACTATAAACAATCGTATTGCACCTTAGAGATATATATGCAAGCTGGTTAACCTCTGAAGAATTCCTCAGAGTAAACATCGTGTCTTGGGTAATGTCAATGTTTGCAGATTCTCACGATCTTGACCTTTTTTGTCTTTACACAGGTAATCGCTATTAGTTTTAACCGTAAAAACTGTCACTCTATTATCTTCAAGAGCTTTATTTGTTTTTAACGGTAGGTGAAAGTTATTATTAATATTGTCACGGTTTATCACTAAACAGAGGATAAAAAGAAGCCATAATATAATAATAAAATATGTTTTATTTTTATTTTGAAATGAAACAGCATTACATTACCTGTATAGTTTTTTGTTTACATATAATTTATATAAATATATAGCCTGCATTTTTGGTTCCAAAACAACTGTCTCCAGAAACCTGTATGTATTAGAAATAAAAATAAATACATAACCTAAAATGTCATTTAAGAAAGACACAGACAATCAAAAACAGCTTCTGCTTTGGGTAATTACCGGTTGAAGATATTTCCAACAATGACGTAACAAAGGGCCCATTTGTGACGTTTTCGTGATGTCATTGGTATTAACCAAGACCGTTAGAATGTGTTTGGTTCAAACCACTTAGGAACAATTATAACCGGTAGATCGCGAGAAATCGGGTAGGTTTTAACGGGATCAGGGACACAATAGATCTTTGGAATATTTTGTTTTCAATTTACATTAATAACGAACTCAAAGCTATACCTTAAAACGTTTGAAATTTTCATATTGTCAAGCAAGATGCCATTTCCCTAACAGTACGTAAAACTAAGGCTATCTGTAACCCTTTTGATACTTTACAAACTAATGGAAATGCTGTGTAACCTTTCGTCTATCATATATATTGCTTCTAAGTAAACAGGACTGCAATCTCCAAAAATTATTTATTTACTTCAAATATATAACTTTTTTCCCCGAAACTTCTAATTCGCATTTGAATATATCTTCAAGAATTTCTGATGTAAATGTCACATGCATAGGCATAAATCAAATTCTTAAATCGTGACTAATTTTTCTACTATCATAATAATATCGTTATTACAATATATCCGTTATTTACGATAAGCAAATTTCCATAATAGAATGTCAATCTGTGTTCATACATTGAACACCTTCGAGGCGTACCATTATCCATAAGTAAAAGGCTTGAAAACCGCTTTTTTAGAACGTGCCTGCATTCTACAGTCTCTTTAAAATCTTTTACCAATAAAAGGGGGCAGCGAGGCAAGACAGCATGTCAAGTGAACGATTAATATCGAAAGAACAAGTTGCTTTTCGAACCACTTTCTCCTGCATATCTCTTATATTCGCAAATTGGTTTTAGTTACTACCTAATGAATTTTGCGGTTTATTTAGAAATTCAGAAGATGTATGTATACAAAATGCAATTACTATTTGCGTAATATAAATATTTTTAGAACTTTTGTATTGATCGACTCTTAGAGCGTAACCAAAAAATTGGGGGAGAGGGTTACGCTTTTTTCCTACATTTTTTTACATTACAAATTATCTTGAATACCTATTTTTGATCATTTTTAAGACCTCCTATTTGTTATTTAATTTTCGTATTTTTTTATTTTAAGATATTTGTCCATGTACGATTTCGAGGGGATGTCATGACCTCTACGACTCATTTCTTAAGTTTACGTAGAGACGTAGTGGCATTTAAGAATTTTAAGGAAAGAAGTTTCAGAGAAAATCGAGATTCGTCCTATACGTAAAGCTTCCTTCCGTATTGTGATTCCTCGGTTTTATTTACGACATTGTAATTTCTTTTTTAATGTTATTCTTGGGAATAACACTACACTTGAAAGAAAGCTGTATATTTAAAAAAGAGGGGCGATCAGCTTCTTACGAAATATGTAAAATATAAAATACTTCCCATTTCTCTCGTTGTCTTCATGACTCTGTTTCTCTTTCTTCGTGTGATTCTCTCACTGACAAAGAAACCGCAACAACCAGAAGGAAATGTTTAAATTTAAGATTGTTTTAGTAAAATTTAAATAAAAAATACCAAGTAGTTTATTTTTTTTATTATTAACTTTGTTAATAATGTCTTTGTCCACCGCGGTTATCTATACACTCCACAACATGTCTTGGCATTAATTCAATAAGGTGGTATTCTTGGGGAATTCTATCCCAAACTCCCTGTATCTTATGTCAAGAGCCCCCAAAATCCGTGGGGGTTGGAATAAATTTCCTAGCCTTCTACCCATCATATACTTACCAAACATATTCCATGGGCGAAAGATCGGGGAATCTAGGGAGCCATTCGACTTCACCACTTCCTCAAGATAATCTTGCCTCGAACAAAGACATCGAGAGGGTCTCCTCATTTAATGTATTTCCCTCCACTAGTAATGTTAATAGCTATCTAACATCAAATCTCGACACGTCCTGGTCCGGAAACGGACTCAAACAATGTGCCCCAACCTCCATCTGTAGCAATTGGCTACCAGACCCTCCTCCGTCGTTCACGGACAAAATCTATATCAAAGCAGTGCAGTTAGGTGCAAACCTTTTACCCTTTTGTGACCTTCCTTTCAACGTCCCAGCTACAAGGAATTGCCGCGGTGGATGTAACAAGAATGAATCAAACTGCCACATACTTCAAAATTGTTACATAACGCATGAAAAGCGAATTGACCGTCACAATAACTTTTGCAAAATAACTCAGAGGGAAGCAACAAAAAAAGTTGAGGTTGAACCGCCCATCAGAAGCCCGAACGGGATTCTTAAATTTCCCAATCTTGTCCTTACTAAGGGACTAAAATCCATCATTGCAGACGTAGGCGTTCACTGGGAGGATCCCCGTTCCTTATATGACGGCTTCAAGAGGAAAAAAGAATATTTTGAGGACCCCCAATTTCTTAATACAGTTTTAACTACCAGGAATACCATAAAAGTTACGGTCATCCCTTTAATTATCGGTTCTCGAGGTGTTTGGTGTTCTAATAATGACACGATTTTAGACTCTTAATATTAACACCGTCTCTCTAAAAAGACAATTAATTAACAGCAGTATAATATGATCCATCGCTTGTCACAATTTCTTTAGTAGGGTGGTATGGAGGTAATTAATTCTTGCCCTTTTTTATCTCTTATCATTGCTATTTTAATTATTATAACCTATCATTCAGTATATTCTTCTTTTATATAATAACATTAATAATAATGTCTCACTAACATACAATTCGCTTATCGTTTAACCGTCCTTTCTTTGCCGATCTGATATCCCCAAAAGATAATCGACTGACCAACGCAGTTGTTTCTGCTACTCCAACTAACATGTCCCAGAACTGCATTTTTGACTCGGTATATGTTGCTTTCGTTCACGGCGTCGATCTGCGGCCGATCTCTGATGGGGCGATGGACATGTAATACCTGTATCTTGACATTTTTGCGCTATTAATTTTATTATTTCTGTACAAATTAGGTCAAACTCAATTATCTGTGACTAATTAGTATAGTTTAATGATATTTTTGAGGGTTTTATTTATATATTTTTAGTGATATTTTTAATTGTTTACTGTACTGTTTATGAACTGGTTATTCAGTGATTTTGACCATAATGAACTTGTTTGTTTTATACTAGTGTTTTGTTTGTATTTAATGTTTCGAAATTATGTCCGTAACTTTATATTTCATTTACAGTTGACGTTGGCCCTTAAAATATTTAGTATAGGTTAGTTAAGGTACCCCTTTTCCCAGCTTGCTGGTGAAACATTGTAATGCCACACAGGCACACAGGCCAGGCAATAACATGGTTGAAATTTCGTTTATTTACTTTGTCAATTGTAAACTTTTGACTGAATAAAGAATGTGAATGAGCTACTTTCATGTGCAATAGCACCCCATACCATAACGCCTACTGTTCAGGGTACATGTTGCCCAAGAACAAATTGACGTCGCCTAAGCCTTCTTCGACCATCAGATTCACACAAGCAGACTCAAGATTCATGAGAGAAGACGACCTGATGCCATTCCTTATTTCAAAGTAATCGGTCGCTGCACCACTGTATTCGTTGCTGTCAATGCTCAGCGGTCAGAGGTAGCACAATAACACTTATAGATGGCCCTGTTCTTCTAAGCACTCATGTGGCAAAATTCGAGTAGTCGAAAATCGTCCTTTAAAGGCCCTAAGACGTCGAACTTGAACTTCATTTGTGTCCATTCGACGTCCGGTGTCCACTCTTCTTTCCGATTTTGGGTATTGTCAAACCCGGGTTGACAACATCTCAACAGTAGTTGCATTACTGTTCGTGCGGTTAGCGATTTCTTGAAATGAAAAACCCTTAAACCAATAATTCGACCTCTTTCAAGTTCATTTAGCTACTATACATTCGGCGTTCAAAAGTTTACATGAAAAAACATTCACAAAACTTTATCAAATTTTAATCCTTTAATCCTTACTATAGCATGTATGTTTTACCAAAACAATATTAATTTAAATATCAACAAATAAATACCTAAAACTTATTTAATCTAACACAATAGACATTTTTATGCAAAATTTCCCGTCTACACACGTACCACTTCAACAACAAAAAAACACCAACAAATTACCACTAATAACATACTTTCAAATTATTTAACAAATAATTTCCTATAGTGCTAAAAGCCGGTAACGACTATTTAACACTACTAACCTTAATCTCTATTATTTACTCTGCACATCATCATAAATTAAATAAGAGAAATTACTATTTTTCAATTACATTCAAGTGACTCATCAAGTCTTCTTTTATTACTGTTGGTTGAATTTCGTAACCTCGTAACACGAATTCAACTCCTACAGACTGTTTATTACGATTCGTCGGCAAAATTGTATTGTATGCATATATGGGACTCTCACAAGTCTTATACTTACATGAGGTAATGTGAAAAGAGCATGTGGCAGACAGACGTGCTATTGTTTTTGTTATTCAATTCGTGTCATCTAATCAGTAAGACAACTTGCACTTTTATTTAAAATACTAAAATGACGACAACACTCTGTGAAAACAGATTATAACAATGCTAACAACTTATGCAAGAGAAAAGAAGTCGGAACCCTAGTTTCTCTAAAAAGTAAGTAACAAGTAGAAGATTTAAACAACTACATTTACTCTTTGACAAAGAAATGTATGTACTCTCTGACTTTCCGAGAGTCATAGTTACGACCGCTGCAGAGGGTCTGGCGCAATAACCCAAGGGCTAAACCCTCTCATCCACCGACATCTGAGATGGTCAACAATGCTATCAAATGTTTGAAGGAACGTGGTAGGTCTTCTTTGCAAGCCATCAAGAAATATATTGCTCCCAACTACAACGTCGATACCTTTCATCAAGAATACTTAAAGTCAGGCGTCGCTTCAGAAGTTTTAGTTCAAACTAAAGGAAAAGGTGCTTCCGGTTCCTTCAAATTGGCAGCTTCGTCCTCTTCAGGAGCTTCACCATCGAAATCGGCCAGCAAAGAAGTCACCTGCAAAATGAGCAGCTTCCAGCGATAAACCCAAGCCAACAAAGAAGCCAGCGGCTGCGGGGCCAGCAAAAAAAGGATCAAAAAGACTACGTCTGCAACCAAACCTAAAAAAGTTGCCGCAACTGAAAAGAAGACTTCTACTCCGAAGTCCACCCCATCGACAACTTCATCGTCATCATTATCAGTTTCGCTTACATCTAAAGCGAAATCCCCTTCGAAAGCAAAAAAAAACAGTAAAGGTACCTCTACAAAAAAACCGAAAGCTTCAAAACTAAAAACAGCAAAATTCGCGGCATCCCCGAAAGCAGCTTCTCCCAATAAGAAGAAATAAATAGAAAAGTTCCATCGACATTATTTACGCTCTAAGGGTGATTGCACTTAAAAAATAAACAAAATTGTTTTACTCGCACATACATTCAAATTAATATTTTACAGATCTTTTTGATCTATCTCCGAGCCAATTTTCACTTAGTTTGAACTCCTTAGTGGTTGATTTTTTCCATTCCTGAAGTTCAGCCTCTCTCCTTATCAAATTTCATCAGTCCCTTAGACGAGTCATCGTATTGTTCTTACTTTCTTGACTTTTCTGCCTTATTTTTTTACCATGTCCATGATGCTCTTTTATCTTGTTTCTAACATATTGCCTCTTCTTTCTTGTCACTTGTGTTTTATTCCTTCTCTTGTCTTATTTATCTCTTTTATCTTGTTTCTTCGAGCTTGCCTTGTCTCATCTATCATATATGTTCCTTCTTGTCTCTTCCATTTTATTTCTTCGGTTCTAACTCGACTATTGTGTCTCTGCTGTCTTGTCTTTTTTTTCCTATTATTATTTCTACTTTGTCTGCCGTGTCTTACCTCTTCTATCTAGTCTCTTTTGACGTGTCTCCGCTGTCTTGTCTTACTTAGCTCTGTCCTATTATCCGTCAACCTTGTGTCTTGTTATCGTATTTCTATTGTCTTTTCGTTTTTTGTATCTTCTGCTTTATCCCTTCTATCATGTGTCTCCTATATTCTCTGGTTTACCTTATCTATTGTATCTTATCTGTTATGAGTTAACTTTTTTGTCTCGTCCCTGCTATTCTGTCTCTGCAGTCAGATTTCATTTCTTTTGTCTCTGCTATCTTCTATTTTCGATTTAGTCTCTTTTATTTTTGTGTTTGTTGCTTCTCTGTTTTGTCTTCTACTTTTTCTTTTCAGTTCTAACTTGTTCCTTTGCTTTTTTCATCTGTCTGTTTCTTTCATCCAGTCCCTTCTATCATAACCCAATTATTGAATTGTGCTTTAATCTGTTTTTCGAGCCTAGTCAGCCTTCTAATGCTTTTTCTTTTCTACACACCCTCAATTTTAACTGATATAAACTCGCTAGAGTATCCCCTACCCATACACAGTGCTTCCCAGTTACAGTTATATACTAAGTAATTTAACAAGTGATATTTAAAAACATTTTGTATTATTGGCTCATTTTTTACATAGCTCTGTAAATATGACAACAATTGGACAGTAAATACATGAATTTAATAAAAATATTTCTTTCCAGATACTAAGGAAAGTCAAATGGAGCCTGTCGCTCCATCTGGTGTACCTGGCAGTTACAGTACATGCTCAAAATTCACGGTCGTACGACACAAACGACTGGATACCGATCACTCCGTCACCCGAAGAAAGTAAAGAACTGACAGTTAAACGAGCCACCGGCAGAGTGCTGAACCTGAACGAACCACAACAACAAAAATTCTTTCCAGAGGACGATCATCACTACAGAAAACGCAGACCACACCCGCAACATATAAACGGCCAAAAGAACAGATTCAACGGACCTAAATATGACAACGAGTACGAGTTTGTAGTACCACCACCACCCCCACAACAACAAAAAGGTGAAAATATCCAACTATTCTAGTACTGTTTTTATTTCTCATTTAAAATTCCAGGGCCTATTAATCACCAGTATTTCCCAGCTCAGGGTGTTGGAATAGCAAATTTCGAACAACCCCCACGGGCTCAGTATAACAATCATTTTGTCCAACATTCAAGACCAGCTGTACCACCCCCAAGAGATCGCGCACCACCCCCAAATGCACCAAGTATCTACGAACAGTACAATGTAGCTCAAAACAATACTCTACCTGTCTACGAAACGATTGGACCAACATCTATCAACCAGGAACTAATTGGGGCAATCCAAAATACTCCAATAGAATTAGGAGCTCCTCAGTTACCACAACATCATCAACAATCAGCAGCTGCACCCCAGAAACTCGATGAAAGTGTCCAATTAGTTTATGTACCTTTGGAAAATTTGAACCAGAACCAAGCCTTACCACAAGGCTCGCAAAATATCTTCAGGCAGACTCCTCCACAGCAATTGATACAAGAACCAAACAAACAACACAGGCTCCAAAACATTCAAAACGACTTCCTCAATCAGGCACTTGAAGCTCACAAGCTCCAAGAACAAATCCAGTTGGGAGAACCTCTTGAAATTCAAACAACAACGACTACAGTAAAACCTCCGAAAAAACGAAAACCTCATCAGCCTCCATTAGCCGTCTACCTAGAAAGCGTAAACAATGGAAATGTGGATGAGGTACTTGAGGCCCTTAAAGATGCTAAGACGATTGCTGTGCAAGACACTATTTCAGCAGAATCTCCTCAAATCTTTATAGGACCATCATCGTTGACTATCCCAGAAGGATACAGTAGATATCCTCTACCTTACCTCAATAGCTTAGATGGAAACAGACTGGAGAAAAAGATAGACCAGTTGCCGTTTTTCGTAGCTCCTTTGAGTTTCAAGACCCCTCCAGGATACTCCAAAATTCCTTTGCCATCACCACATGTTGGATCTGTAGTTATCTCTACTAAGAATCCCATTAACGACAAAAGGTCTACACCAAAAGCTAATCCTGTAAACCAAGCAAGACCTATTAAAGAAACTTACTATTCAACCCCACAACCTAGTTTACCAGACAATTATTTGCAACCTTCAATAGACACCCAAGACTACTACAACCCAGGTCATGGATTGGTATCTTCTCAACCCAATTATCTACAGTTCAGTGTCAACAATAACTTACGACAAGTCTCTACTACTCCTAATCCATTTTTACAAGCTCAGGGCATTTTTGGGCGACCATTGACTTATTATCCAACAGAAGCTCAATTAAAAGAGCTTCAGCTTCAACAGGAAAATGCTTCTGTGAGACCTCCAGAACAATCTCCTGTACCAAAAACACCGACAGAATCCAGTAATTTGCAATACAATCAACAATCATCTAGTGAAGGTTATGTCCAACCAGTACGAACTGGAATTTTCCAACTATTTGATCAAGAAAAGGCTGTTAGACCTCAAGAACCTACTAGACAAAATTTTGAAGCGCCTACTAGAATTAAAGCACCTACAACTCCAAGAGCAACAACACCGAAATATGAAGAACCAACCACGCACGCCCCACGTAGAACTCCCCAAAGAACAAGGTACACTTCTACCTCCAATCTTAATTCTAAAGAACACTACGAAGCTTCTACTGAAAGCATCCGTTCTAGAACTACTACTACTACAACTACTTCTCCCCCTCCACCAGTTGAAACCCAACCAGTAATACACAATTTTTATGCAGAAGAACCCCCGGAGGAACCCAAACCTGTACATGCAAGCATTAGTCCCTTGGAGTTAGCCATAAATGAGTTCGAGCTACACCAAATAAACACACAGTTGGGTAGCAAGCCGAAAAATCCCTACGCTGATGAGGAAATTAAACCAAGCACAGCTGGTAATTTTGAGCACCAAGTTCAAACTGGTAGGCCAACAGATTCAAACAACTTCAGACGATTCAAACCTAAGAACACCTACAATGAACAGTTAGAAACCAAACCTAACCTTAAGGAATCTTACGAGTATCAGTATCAAACAGAAAATCCAGAAGTTCCAACTAGGAGATACAATAATCAAGCCCTTAATAGCGAGGAGCAACTATCAACGGAGATACGACCTGATCAAGATTATCAACAACCAAGTCCAAAACCTGATATTATTAACTCATTTCCCAGTAGTACGCCCCAATATGATACAAGATATACAAATCCCTTGCAACTAGAGGAACAATCCAAACCAAATCTTAAAGAAAATTATGAATATCAAAGTCATACTCCAAGAACTGACAACGCTGCTGAACCAGACTACCAGCTAAGTAACAAATACAAAACCCCAAATTTATTCAACGAACAACTTCAAGAACAATTTAAACTGAAGCATAGAGATTCCCACAAAAACCAAATCTATACAGATAGACCTGATTACAAGGATAATTATTCGGGTTTTGATCCACAGCTGCATAGATTCGCAAACACTCCAGCTTCGATACTTAGAGATACAGGAGTAGAAACTAAACAATCAACAGAACCTACACAAAAAAGTCGACGTAGAGGACGACCCACGAGACCTCCAACTACAACAACCCCGGAATCCTTAAGGGAAACTTACACAGTACTTGAGGAATTCTCAGCCAAACAAACAACTACAACTCCCCAATATTCTGAAACTACTAGGAAAGAAGACGCCAACGTTTACTCTTCCATTGGCTCAACTCCTAGGTATGATTCTATACAAGAAACCAGACAACCCCAATATGAAACAAATGGTTACAATCTAGATGTAAATCAGAACAACCCAGCACTCATAGAGCAGGTGAATCAACCGCAAATTCCTAGTCAACCAGTAAGGAACCAAGAAGTACAACAAACTCAATATGAAGTTAGTAATCCTGAATTTCCTCCGCAACAGGTTAATAATTACTTCTCACCACCTCAATACAACTCTGAACAAGCAATTGAGCCCTTAGTTCATAACAGAGGTAGAAAACCTGACTATGTAGAAGCAAAACCAACTTTTGACTCAGTAGGAAGCACTCAGAACAGGCAAGAAGTTAACCAGTACAGTCAAGAAGTAAACCAATACAATCAAGAAGTAGATCCATACAGTCAAAATCAAAACCAATACCAACAAGGTTCCAACGAATACCAACAAAGTTTTGAAAGTAGTGACGAAATGAGTGATATTGTAAGAAACTTACAAGATCCATCTATTAGAAGCCTCTTGATTCCACAACTTCTAGCACCGACAACAGATAGCGGAGAAAGATACAGAACAGCAGTAGAAATAACAACACCATATTACACAACAACTTCTACAACAACCACAACAACAACTACTACTGAGAAACCCACTGAATACACCACTGTTACAACTACAAGAACTAGGGGAAGGCAAAGAGGTAGTAGCAGGTTTTCGCAAAGTAATACCACAACTAGAAGATCCATACCGAGAAGAAGACCTACGCACTCTTCTAGAACAACTACGGAAAAGCCAACAGCTACAACTGAATATGCTGATTACCAAAGAAGTACAAAACAAAGGTTTAGAACCAGAGGAAGAACTACTCCAAACACTCCAAACGTCCTTGCCAGCAGGATTAGTACGACTGAAAATGAGGTGAGTAATCCTTATAAACAGCTTAAGATTAGTTCATGCTATTTATTGTTCTTTTAGGTATACAATGGTCCTACGTCAGAAGCAGTAGTTGATTTCCAGAAATCATCTCAAGTTCATTATGAAAATATAGCTAGTCAGTCAAAACATAGACCAGAACCAAATCAAATTCAACAGTACCATCAAGAGGTGATCCAACCTAAACAACAAGAAATAGTCCAACCCGCTGCTCACTATAACTATGCTGTACCACCAACTTCAACGCCTGGTGTTTACGTTGAACTAAATGACCCAGAACCCGAAAAAGTTGTCGCAGTTAATAGGCCAGTATTAAAAGAACCCAAGGAATACCCTAGGATTGCACCGACGGAATACGAAGAAACAACCAAACACAACTTCAGAGTACGTGGTAGAGGTCGGGCCAGGACTAGACCACAATCCACAACGACAGAGCGAATAACAACTCGACGAGTAATTACAACTCCCCCACCCACTCAAAGACCAGTGACGACTAATCAAAACAGTGAAAGTGCAGAAGAATTCTACGGTTTTATCCGAAATTTTAAAGCCACTCCTAGTCAAATACAAGCAGCTTCAGCCACTCAACAGCCTCAATACTATTCGAATTCCAATTTAGATAACACCCAGTACAGCAAAACTCCCACCGACTACAAGTTATCCTATGACAACACAAATTTCGAGACCACTACTTTGAGATTTGTAGGTGAAATTAAACCAAAATACCCTGCAACAGCTAGCAGAGTTGCAGAATCAAACACTGATTACCCAAAACCTACCAGGCGAACAAGGATCAGAACCAACCCAAAGAAATCCTATGATACAACGAGCAGTCCCCGAAATCATCGGCCAACATACAGCGATCATCCAGAACCAACAACCAAGCGAACAAATATAATAAGAACAAGGGGTAGAAGCCATTACAAACCTCCAGCTAGTAACATAAGAACCAAATCAGAAGAAGACGCAGATGTCGAAGGCGGCAATTATCCTAAGCAATTCTTCCAACAAAGACAAGCACAAAATTTGCCATCTTCAGCACCCAGTTTTCAAATAACAATCGGTCCAGGTGCTGAGAACGAAGAGGATGAAGATCAAGCTCCTAACTCGTCTATTTTCAGACCAACAATTGTCAAGCCTGAGGAATGGCATGAAGCTACAGCTGATGTTGAAGGTTTGACACCTTGCATTTGTTTTAATTACAAACTTAAAATATTTTTAATTTTTCAGCCGTTGCTCCAGACAATGACATTCAAGAAACAGCTGCCACGGAGTTTGAAGAATTCTCGACCACACCAGAACCATTTGCATTAGCGGTTAAAGCTCAAGAACCCATAGGAATCAATACAGAACCTACTGAAGAAAACAGGGACATTCAAACTACTGAAGACAGCGAAAGTACTTCAAGCACCACCCAACACCCCAAAATTGAGGAAAATGAGCAGGCAGTGGAGGACTTATTCGAAAAATCAACTCAAAAACCCAAAGGGCGTCGCAAGGGTGTTTGGAAGCTAGTAAAACACAAGCCTTTGGATCACATAGAGGCATCTGAGTCCCAAAATTATTTTACCGTGTTAAATATGTTTGACGAAATCAAAAAAGACGAGCTTTCAAAGGGGAACCAAAAGCAATTTACTGGGCTTAGTTACGAAAGATTCAACAATTTTAACCCAGTTTTGGAACAAAATTCAGACACCTACGACTATGAAAGTCACAAACTTTATACGGAAGAACCTTTCACCACCACGGAACCTACAAGAGACGGAACTACAAGAGCTGATTTAAATCAGGATGGTACAGCAAACACTGGTCAACAAGAAGTTGAAGAAACAACAACTTTGGTAAGTTCCACAACTGAATATGAAACAAAGACAACAACAGAGCCAGAGAAAAGCATGTACGACACATTCTATTCTATGTTCGGGTTCTCTGGTGATGCATCTGATGAAGATTCCTCAACTACAACATCGCCTTCGATAGAAAGCAAAGAAGAGCTTGCCAGCCCCACGACAAGTTTAAACCCCACATTTCCAGATGAAATAACTGAAAATCCATTTGCCAATAACAAAAACATTACAGAGCAAACAACTGAGAGTGTTACAACTCAAGAGGTGCCAAACACAACACTCCAGGAGGAACCCAAGAAAGCTGTCGATATAGAACCTTGGGAAATGAAAGAGGTAAGGACCTCCACCTCCACGGAGGTTAGCCACGAAACCGAAATCTGTTATAAAGGTAAATGTGTGAAATCTAAGAAAGGAAAAACAAAAGTTTAAGGTCTTCTAAGTGACGATACAACGATTAAGGTGATATTATTATTTTTTGTTACGTACTACTTTTGTACATAGTAATTTTCTCTAGTATGAACGTTTTTTCGTGTGATTCAAGAGTGATATGATATTAAAGAGAATGAACATAATTATTACTTGGTAATTATGTGTAATTTCTAAATGTATTTATGCCGTATTTTTGTAATAAGTGTAATATTTATTTTTTCATATTAAAATAATTATATAGTACTAATTGTTTGTCATTTTTCGAAAAGCCTAGGAAAATTTACAACTAATGTAAATCAAAAGTACGTGAAGACCAAGGAGATCAATAATTACTGTCTTCGAGGTGTCATTCTTTTGTATGCAAGACAATATAAAATTTGCAATGAAACACCCTGTATAGTATTTTAGTTTGTGATGAAACATTTTATTGCAAAAATAAAAATATCCGGTTTGATATTGTTTACTTCAATACCTACCGAGATATTAACAGAACAGGAAAAATTCGATGGTAGCTAAACTCGGTCAGATTTCATTTACGCCCGATATAAACAAACCGCTCGGTAAGGATTTGTACTTCTACTGGCCAATCGGTGGCATTATACCGTCACAGCCAACAGCACTGCTTGTTCCATAGTCAAATACACGTGCTTTTATTTAAATCAGGCGCAAATTAAATCTGAATCAAGTTTAGTAGTTCATGAAATTCATTGCAGAAGTGACAGTAGTTGTCAAAATAAGTTATTAGTTTTTTTTATTTCAACCTAAAAAGATTGTATTGTTTTAATTTGATCGTAAAATGGCCGAATTAACTGAAAGAGAAAGAATATAAATATTAATGATGATTGCGTATGGGGAGAGGAAAAGGACGCATCAAGAAGTTTGTGACCTTTTTAACATTGTTCATCCTAATACACAAATATCTCGTTCAGTAGTGACGAAGGTACAACACAAGTGGAACAATTAGCAATTTACCAAAAAGTGGACGGTTAAAAAGTGCAAGTAATGAAGGTGTAGCTCAAAATGTTGCCCTATCTTTGGAAGAAAATCCTCACTTATCCACTACCGACCTCGCCAATATGCATGGAATTAACCGTCGTTCAGTAGGAAGGATATTAAGGCGAGAAAAATATCATCCATACAAAATTCGCCTCGTTCAAGAACTCCCCGAAGACGATTTCGACAGACGTTTGCAATTTTGTGAAAAGATGATGGATATTTGTAACCGTGATAATAATTTTATAAGAAATGTGGTGTTTTCAGACGAGGCTACATTTTGTTTAATTGGTACGGTTAATCGACATAACTGCCGCTACTGGTCGCAAAGTAATCCTAATTGGATACAAAAGGCTCATACACAACATCCCCAAAAATCGAACGTTTGGGCCGGTTTTATAACAACAGAATCGTGGGACCCTTCTTCCTACAAGAAACTTTAAACGGAGATAGGTATTTACAGCTCTTCGAGACACAAGTTATTCCGGCTTGGAGGTAAATGGACAATTACCAAATAATATCTGGTTTCAGCAGGATGGAGCACCACCCCATTACGCTCGCATTGTTCGAGATCATTTAGATAGGACATTTCATCACAGATGGATTGGAAGAAGGGGTACTTATGAATGGCCTGCACGAAGTCCCTACCTTAATCCATTAGAATATTTTCTGTGCGGTTACTTAAAGTCTAAAGTTTATGTTGATAGACCAAATAATTTGCAAGAATTAGCTGCAAGAATAACTCAAGACATCCAGAGAATTACACCAGAAGTAATAGCTAATGTTACTAGAGAATTTAAAAACCGACTTGTCAAGAAGTAAACGGTGCTCAGTTTAAACATCTAATACATTAAGTTTAGTTAAGTTTCAATGTTTTGAAAATCACTTAGATTTAGTTAATTATTATGATTATGTATTTATTTAATGGATATTAGATTTTTCCTTTCCTTAATTACTTTTCTGTTAATATCTCGGTAGGTATTGAAATAAACAATATCAAACCCGATATTTTTGTATTGGCAATAAAATTATTCATCAGAAACTAAAATGCTATACAGGGTGTTTCATTGCAAATTTTAAAATCGACATTACTTCTGGTAAAAGAGGAAGTTCAAAATTTAAAAAAAAAATGGAAACAAATAGGCAATCTACTGCAGTATCCACCTTCCAAATTTCATTTTGATATCTCTAATAATTCAAGAGATATTTGCTTGGTTCCACACATTTGCCCATCACTGTATATAATATATATTGTTACGAAAGTATTTCTGAAGTATAAAAATATACAGGATTTTTCATCAAAAATGACACCTACCGACTGTACCAAACTTACGTGAATCACCCTGTATATTTAAATAGAATTCAGTAAGTCTACAAATAATTTTAGTCTTTCAATGGTATCCACACTTTAGAAGGGAAGTGTTGCAGGGAAAACATCACTTTACAAACCTGTTACTACGCCTAACTCTACCTCAATATCTGTATTCTATTAAGTTCATCTTTAATTATTAAGCTAACGACTTCCAAAGTAGTTATTAAAAATCAAAGCGGAATATATTAGACCCTCTGTAAATATAATTTTATATTTATAATTATTTAATATCATATTTTATCTTACAAATTTCTTGACACGAAATGTTATAGCAACCTGTAATAATATCACAAACAACAGTAATTAAGAATGAAATAATGATTTGAAAAGTAAATAGTATGTTTAATTTTAAATAATTTTCAAAATGTTCCTTCACATATTTAATCTGAAGTAAATACACATTAGTTATTGCAGAGTCAGTTTAGAAGTTTAAAGCACAAAATGTCTTCTGCTCTGTGCTTTTTTTTCATGCTGCTTATAGCAGGTTCATCAGGAAATCCAAAAGTGGTAAGTAAAATTTATACAGCAACAAATTTTTACTTGTTATTAAATCGCCATTAATATTAAATTGTTAATTAACTCCCGAAATTTTAGCTAAACAATTAAAAAACACAATGAAATAATAGTTGAAAAATAAGTGTACACCTAATTAAAAATAATTAAACGATTTTTAAATTATAATTTTATAATAAACAACAAGCTATGAACACGGATTTTTATCTCACCAAAAAACATGCATTCAATTATATAAGAATTATGATTCATAAATCACTATTGGTTTTTCCAAAATCTTAAAATAAAACTATAAATCTAATGTTTATTTGAATTATTTCCGCATATCAGTCACATATTTTTACAATTTTATAGCTTTTTTTGTGTGCTATGAATCAAGCAGTGATTGTTATAGCAACAAAAATTTAAGGTAGAATTGTATTACCGTAGGTTTGCTCAATTTGTACTTTGATTATCGTAGTTAATCCAAACGCCATCATCAGGAACTCTGTTGAACTAAATTTATTGTATTTCCAGTTCAGCCTTCTTGTGGTGCTATGTACAGAGGTCTTTCCGTTTTCTTTTGGGCTCTGCCCTGTGGACAGTAAATGTTTTGCGTCTTTGGACCACTTTACTACTCTCGCATTTGACATTCTTCCACAGTCTTCTTCTTGACCGTCCAAATCAGTTATAACTGGCCTTACAAACTCTCTTAGTGTTCTGTTCTGTTTGCCCAGTCGTATACTAATAAGCTGAAACTTGTTTACTTGGTCTATAACAAGTCTACTACAAGTTTGCCTCTGGCTCCTTCTTTCGTTATGGTTGTGTCCTCCAGGTGCCTCCTGTAAGTCAGTGTCCTATCTATGGTGGCACCAAGATATTTCAGGTGCGTATTGTGACGCAGTAAGCTATCCTTCAACTAACCCTGGAGCTGTCTATTCACTGCTCTGTTAGAGAAATGGAAGCACGCCGTCCCGGTTTTATTGAGGTTGGGTCTCAGTCTCCATTTAAAGTTTATAGAGTAATCCATGTCTCCACACATTGTCATAAGCTGTAGAAAGGTCCACGAACACGGCTGATGTTTTCAGGTTATCTAGGAGACCTGCTTCAATGTGGGTTGTAAATGACATGATCTGATCTGTGCAGCTTCTCTCTGGTCTAATACCGGCCTGGACCCTCTCCAATATTTTGCTTCCGATTTTTTTATAGAGAAGTCTCTCAAGAAGCTTATAGACTGCGTTTAGTAGCGCTATTGGACGGTATCTTTTCGGGTCCTCATTCGACTTTCCTGGTTTGAGAGTAGCGATAATATAAATAAATAAATTATTTGCTACATAGCCAATTGTATTTCTATTTGTCAGCCTTACCTTTCAATTAAATCCACTATACTAAATTACTATCGCAATAAATACAAACCCTGCTCCAGAGAAATCTGATTTTAAATTTTTTTACCGAACCCTGTATTATTATGTATAGTATGAAATCCTTCATTTACTTATTCCAAAACTATATTTATCACACCATACAAATGAAAAATATTGTAAAAGATGTAACATACATTTTGAAACAGAAAAGGCTCGAGTCGGACCTGCCCATTTGAAATCTCTATCCTATAAAACTTTAAAATTAGGATGTATGCAACTCAATATACAATTTTGTGCATTTAGAATTGTCTGTCAATGAAATAGGAAAACAAAAATGTTAAATGACAATTTTATTGGTAACTGTATAGTTATGTTTGTGGTTTAATCCTTTTAATATATTTTAAAACCAATATATTTTTGATCATATCATTACAATAACATTTGTAACATAACATGACATAATTATTAATTGTATTAACTTTATCACATTATATTGCCAGAAAAAAAACTTTATGAAAGTTCAAACTCAATATTATCAGTTGTATCCAAAACATTTGGATCCAAACCTTCTACTTGCATTTTCAACTTCACAGCTTGCACAGGAACACCAACTTGTACCATTTTGAAAAATTTCTGATACACAGCATCAATTTTAACTTTGTTTTCAACAATTTTCTGTTCAGGTTCTATCATTTTCATATCACTACTGTCTTCGATAACATTGTCAAGTTGAAATGGATTTTCTTCTACTTTATTTTCAACTACATTTTCATCAGTCGTAATTGCACTTTCTTGAGTTACATTTTTTAAACTATCAATCGATGAAAGTTGTGATTCCAATATCAATAATGAAGCATCAATTTTTTGCATTCGATATTCCAATTCCATAAACTGCGACTCACAGGATTGTGCGAAGTTATTGAGAAATGAAACTGTTTGCATTATGAAGCTGTTGACGATTGCTATGGTACGTTTCTGTTGTATTGGTAATATTTGCGTAAGGTCTTCATTTTGACCAATTGTTGCTCCTGTATCACTTTGAAATTCCATACCAGTCATTAGAATGTTAGGTTTTTAAAGAACCATAACTATATTACTTAATTAATATATAATTAATTATATAAAAAACAATGACAATCAAGAATAATTATTACATGTATATACAATAACAATTTACAATTTACGCTACAACTTAATTTGAGGTTATAAAATTATAAACACAAAATAGAAAACAATAGTTTGACACAGAACAAGTTTTACAAAACTCTTCAGGGTCGTACTAGGACAAAAATATGTAAGAAATTTAATTTACATTGGTATCTTAGAGCATATACTTCTGGAAGTAGCCTGCAACTAACAAATGTAATAATAATAATAATAATAAATAAATTTGCCATGAACCCTCTCTCAAACAAACTGAACTCGACTAATTTTGGATTCAGTCTCAAACACAACATCGTACAACAAATAAATAAACCATTTGTTATACATGGACGACTTACAGTTGATGGCAGCTACAAAACAACAGCTGCATGATATATTTAAAATAGTAGAAGGGTTCTCTAGTGACATCCATATGAAATTTGGCCTAGACAAATGCCGAATTATTAATACAGTTAAAGGCAAAATACAGCAGGGGCACTTCGAAATGGGAAATGGCACCTCAATTGAATCTATGGGGGAAGGTCATACTTATAAATACCTTGGAATAAAGCAGGCTCAACGTATTGATCACATGACTATGAAAAAGGACCCAACAGCAGAGTTTTATAGAAGGGTAAGACGACTGTTGAAAACCAAACTAAACAGTAAAAATCTGTTTCAGGCTATTAACACCTATGCGTGTTCAGTTACTCTTTCGGTATAGTTAATTGGTGCAAGACTGACATTGAACAATTACAACGAAAAGTTCGATTTTTACTAACAAAAGCTCAAAATCACCATCCAAAGAGCTCTGTCGAACGTACAACTTTGCCACCGTATGAAGGAGGAAGAAGATTGACAGATCTAAGTAAACTATTAGATCAACAAATTTCTATTTTGCGTAGTCATTTCCAGAAACTCGCAGAATTTTCTGATCTACATACAGTCATGTGCCAGGTTGATGACTCAACATCACTGCGACTGACACAACAACATGTCCAATTACACCACCAGACCAGATCAGAAACTGCTGAAATGGAAAGAGAAACCCCTTCATGGAAGACATATAAATGACGTCAACCAAGATTATGTCGACAGTGCAGCGTCGAACTACTGGTTGATCTCTGGTCATATGTTCCCTGAAACGGAAAGCTTTATATTGGCAATCCAAGATCAAGTAATTCCAACTAAGAACTACCTAAAGTAAAGACCTTTCTATTAACAACGATAGATGCAGGTACGTTTGCCAAACATCTGAATCTATCCAGCATATCACAGGAGGTTGTCAAGCGTTCACTGCAACTGAATACAAAGAACGACACGATGCTGTGGCAAAAATACTTAACCAGGAACTAGCACTGAAAAATGAATTATCACAGTCGGTAAGATTACCATACTATAAATATAAACCAGAATCTGTTTTAGAAAATAGCATTTACAAGCTGTATTGGGACCGCACGATACTGACCAAGTTTTGGTAGATAAAGTCTCTCGGAAAACAACTTTAATTAAAATAGCAATTCCTAACAATAATAATATAAATATCCAGCAGGCTGAGAAAATAACCAAATATAGAGATTTGGAATTTCAAACAAAGACTTAGTGGAACATGAACAACACACGAACTGTACCAATTGTTATGTCAACGACAGGACTAGTCCCAAAAAATCTATTAAACAATCTAAAATACCTCGGTCTGGACGAACATCTTTACAAACAAATGCTAAAAGGCGTCTTGTTAGGTACAGCCCGGACGGTCAGGAAATTCATGGGAAACTGCCGCCACGACGCCAACCACGGGCCTGAAAACCGGGCAAGGGCTCCCACAGAGCTAAACCCTTTTGATATCTAGGATATCTGGGGTTTAGTGAATTTTCCCCTAAAGGCACTCATAGCGTCCCTTAGAGGGAGTGTGATGCCATATATTGTATGGTCAAGTCGGGATAATAATAATAAATAAATTTTACATAACCTTTTAGATTTTAAATGGAAACACCTATGTTGTATTTCATTATTTTTTTAGTTGAAAATATCTATGATTCTAAAAATTCAAAAATAAAAATCGACTTGCCCGAGGTTTTGGCAGAATTTTAAATGAATTTAGTCCAATCCATGCGTCGTTCCTATATAACGTAGATAAGTAACAGTATATGAATTTTCAGTCGGCCCAAAAAACATTCGAGGAACTGCAAAAAATTTTGCACGAGATATGTGCCCACAAAATTGGGGTAGATGAAGGTAAGTAAAATTCTAAAATAATAATCTTGATATTAACATATAGACTAGATCGGTTCAAATTAGAGAATGAATCTACTTGTCTCAATCCTTCAGAAACATTTAGGTAGACTTTGATCAAATGCTGACACTGTAGAGCGCCCATGTAAAAGGTTTGGCTGTCAGCTGTCATATTTGCAAATATGGTAATTATTGTTCTTCTCCTATATGTGGCGCTAGAACCTTCAATGGGTCTTGGCTGACTGCATACCTTTTATCCAAAAGACTAGCCTTAACATCTCTCCAATGTCAATTCTGCATTGGAAACCAGTTCTAAATTCAGCTGACCTAGAAAACGACCAACACCAGTTTATCTTCGCTTTACCCATTTTTGGATAAATTGCTATTTCAACAAAGAATATTTTTAGGGACAGTCCACATCAGACCCATAAATGCAAATGTATCACTAAAAGTCAAATTTTGATATGGTCACTGGCCAGTGAATTTTCCAAAATAAATGTGGAGGAAGTATATTGTGACACTTATAAAGGCGTAAACACAATGTTGAAACGCAACGTCACCCGAAATGATGCGACGCGTGTTAACTCAAATCAAATCTTAGTAATCACGCTACGAACACCCGACAACACCCGATACGGGTGTTTGAGGTGAGTTGGTTGCCCTCAAAAATATTACAATTTGACCTGAAATAACACGCGTCACGTCGGGTAGGGTCGGGTCGCGTTTCAACAGTATGTCTCCGGCTTTACTGTCGCCATTTTTTTTCTAAAATCTTACAAAAAACGTTCTTCCATAGATTCAAGTGCTGCAGGAAGAAATTAATTTGCATTTAATTTTTTTCAGCTGTAATTGAAAGGTACAAGCAAGGTGATTATGTGGACGATCGTAAAATGAAGGTAAGTATTTTAAAAACTAACATTTACAAGTAAAATAATTTCTATGTGAACTTTAAAAGAGCGTTTGGTCGCACTCAAGCCAGTAATTATTTAATAAACAACATTCTGATCAACTCCAGATATACAATGAGCTCTGACATAAATGACAATGAATCAGAGAAGAAAAAATTTGTCACTTACCAGCTCTCACTAAGGTAAACCAGATAAATTATGTGTCTTAACAGGTTATTTTTCATGAACGTCGTCTTCATCTGGTCTTCCAAGACCAATTAATTCTCCTCACTAAATGTTCTTCTACCCATCTCAACAGTTTTGAACCAATCTTTAGCCTTAAAAAGGGCCTTAAATATGTCAGTGTCTTTTCTCCTTCATTTCACAAATATTAAGACTTATAGTCGTCTGGACACGTTGACTAACCGCTGATACACAAATCTTAAGGCTTATAGCCCTTTGGACACGTTGACTTAACGCTGATACAGAAATCTTAAGACTTATAATGGTTTGGACACTTTCACTAACCGCTGACTTTCAGCCGTTTGGATATATTGATTAAGCGCTGATACACAAATCTTAAGGCTTATAGCCGTTTGGACACGTTGACTAACCGCTGATACACAAATTTTAAGGCTTATTGTTATTTGGAAAAATTGACTAACAGTTGTAACTTAAATTTGCTGTAATTATTAAAAATTTTATTTTCAGTGCTACATGAAGTGCGTCTTTGAAGAAGTAACATTGGTAAGTACCAAAAACTTTATTTTAACATATACAGTCGTGATTTTATACTCTAGAATGACAAAATTGTATCCAAGAAGGGGCTGTTAATCTGGTTTAATTCAAATAATGACAATGACAAGTAATAAATTTTTATTCTCTATTCCAGATGGATGAATCCGGTAAAATGGACTATACTCCAGTACTGCCCCTGTTACCTCCTGATGTGCAAGTAGCAGCTAAGAAAATGGCTATAGTTTGTATACCGAAAGTGGGTAAGTACGTTATTTTCAATATAATTTTATCAAAAGTTTTATCTAAGTTAATTGATACATCGAGGATGGATCCACTAAATTTGCAGAATAAATTATCTTCCCTATAAGTAGAAATGTGTTAAAAGTTTTCAAGATACCCAGTGTTTTAAATAAATAAAATTAATTAAACTGAATCATATTTATTTCCACAAATACAAAAGTTAAAGGTATTATAATTTGTTTATTACAGAAAATGTACAGGATCTTTGCGAAAAAAGCTACCAGTTTTTCAGATGTGCGTATCAAGAAGACCCTAAGGTAGTTTTTGCAGAATAACATTATTGAAATGTTAAAGTATTTTTTATTTCAGTATTTTGGTCCCTTCTAAACAACAATTTGCTGCTTACCTATGCTGAAATGAAACTACGAAATAAAATCGTTACTTGTACAATTTTTAACAAGTTTTAACTGGCATTTTCTTGTGTACAATAAATAACTGTAATATGAATTTTTACGATTTTTATACACAATGATATCCAGATATTATCCAGATTTCCGTATATCGATATTTGTAGATATCCTAGTTTCTGGGTGTCCTGTATTTCCCGTAGAATTTCAAATAAACAATTTATGAATATTCAAACTTGGAATATCCATGCTTCTGGATAACCGAGAGGAAAATAATCAGAAAACTAAATGTTTGAAAATCCGGAAATATGGATAACTGAGCAATGTTGATTCGACAATATACCGATTTGGAAACTGTCTTATAGCTGCAAACATCTTATGATGATCTCCCCGAGATGAAATTCTCCGAATCAATGAAAAAAATGTTATGATTATCTTCTTCCGAACACTTAGACCAATACTGTAACAATGTTGATACACTGCATTTCCTTTTGTAAATCATTTAAATGTTCTGTAAACGACTCATATCAAATATCTCGGCAAAGAGTAAGGCTAAACAATAATTCAAAATGCGCTTTAAAACTTGAATAAAGCCTGAAAACCGCTCTAAAATCTTTGAGACACACAATTAGTTCTTATTCACCCTATTTTCGTGATATTGTTTCGGAAAATTTAACTGAAATATGCACAGAATTTTTGTGAATTTTGCATTTTTTCTATTTATCCCATAATAATCTGTTTTAAAAAACTTGCTAACATATCCCCGGTTCGCTTGGATAAGCTTTAAATCACTTAAAAAATATATTTGGCCTTCCCTGATTTCCAACATAATTTATACAGGGGAGTTTTTTTGATGATCAGTATGGGGATTTCGGAAACTAGCGGAGATAGAGCAATGCTTAAATTGGGAAATATTTTCAGTTTTACTGACCAAATTTAGTGACACTTTCGGATTTTTATAAAAAAAAGTCATGGTTTACTAGATATTTTGAAAAAACGAAATTCTGTTGATTTAGTCAAATCCCTCTAGCTCCTTTGTTTTTGATTTTATAAAAAAAGTGTAAATATCAAAATTGAAGGGAATTGTATCCCGAATATGATTGTGATGACATCGTTTGCGTGACAGCTCTCGTTTTCGAGATATGACACAAACTTATCTTTTTTTGAATGGAAACCATAGTTGGCTATCACCTCAAAAAATCGGACATTTTTAGAGCTTTTCAACGATATAGTACTCGATATGGTTATTCATAAAAATAACGGAGTTATGGATGCTTTTCTCTCTTATTTTCACTTTTAACGTAGTTAGCCATGAAGTAGATTGATTAATTAATAACTATTCCAAAAAACATTGAACAATTTTTTTATTAGGCATATTAGATATAATGAAAAAAACTAAATAAGTAGGTACTTACTAAAAACTTAAGAAATTAAAGTACATAATAATGTTTACAATTTATGTTCGAAAAGTCCACCATTGTTATTTAGACAAAAATTGTATCTTTTAAGATTGACATTACCGCTTTTTTCACAGACGGCCTATCAATTTCTTCAATTGCTTGTAATACCGCCTCCCTTACGTCACCAACTGTCTCATACTTTCTTTTGTATACATGGTTTTTTTAGCGCACCCCATGAAGAGAAGTCTATAACTGCCAAATCGGGAGACCGGGGTGGCCATTCGCGTGGCCACTTCTTCCTATTCAAGAGTTTGGATAGATATTATCTAAGTGTTGTCTTACTAATAACGAGTTATGAGCAGGTGCTCCATCATATTGGAACCACTTAATTTCTAAACGAGTTCTCAGATTCAAATTATGCAACATGTCTTGAAAGTAGCGCTCCCCAGTAAGTGATTCGTCATAGATAAAAGGCCCCAGAATAGTAGACCCTATGATACCACACCAAACATTAAAACCAAATTTTATCTGGGGTCGTCTTTGTTCTACATGGAAAGGGTTTTCTTTAGCCCAGATATGCTCATTGTGTCTATTGAACATACCGCAGTTAGTAAATCTAGTTTCATCTGACCATAACACCTTTAATGGAAACTGTGGATTGTCAAGGCACATGTCTCTAAACCATGTACAAAACAAAATACGTCGATGTTCGTCACCAGCATGCAAAGTTTGAGAAACTGAAAGTTTGTACGGGTGGACCTTGTGCGCTTTCAGTACCTTAACTACAGTTCGTTGAGATGTGCCAGCTTCAGACGCAATCTCACGAGTTGATGTGGATGGATTTTGATTTACCATTGCCAAAACATTTATTTGTGCTGCTTCGTTAATTTCATTAAGTTCCTTTGGTGGTTTAGTAAAAAATCTATATCTGCGTAAACTATCGTAATGTATATAGAGTAGGTTGACGACGATTAAAATATCTATGAAAGTATTCCTCAGCTGCACGAACTGAATTTTTATGGTACCATATATTCCATTTTATCACGAAAACTTGTCAATATAGACTGTCAGTTCAGCACTACTAATGGAATTACTCTCAAATGAGGAAACGTCAAAGTGAAAACAATCTTTTTCGTGGCTACCTACGTTAAAAGTGAAAATTATTGAGAAAAGCATCCATAAGACCGTTATTTTATGAATAACTATATCGAGTATTATATCGTTGAAAAGCTCTAAAAATGTCCGATTTTTTGAGGTCATAGCCAACTATGATTTCCATTCAAAAAAAAGTGAAAATAAGAGAGAAAAGCATCCATAACTCCGTTATTTTTATGAATAACTATATCGAGTATTATATTGTTGAAAAGCTCTAAAAATGTCCGATTTTTTGAGGTCACAGCCAACTATGATTTCCATTAAAAAAAATTGTGTCATATCTCTAAAACGAAAACTGTCACGCAAACGACGACATCACAATCATATTCGAGATACAATTCCCTTCAATTTTGATATTTACACTTTTTTATAAAATCAAAAACCAAGAAGCTAGAGGGATTTGACTAAATCGACAGAATTTCGTTTTTTCATAATATCTAGTAAGCCATGACTTTTTACAAAAATCCGAAAGTGTCATTAAATTGGACCAGTAAAACTGCAAATCTTTCCCAATTTAACCATTGCTCTATCTCCGCTAGTTTCCGAGATCCCCATACTGATCATAAAAAAACTCACCCTGTAGAAAACAGATCTCCCTGATTAGTACAAAAATGCATTGGCAATAAATCCCAACGAAATACCTATTACTGGAAGTCGTTTTTTGATTTTTTTTAATTTTCAAAAAACCAACTGTTTGATGGTATCCAAAAATCGATTAGTGGTGTTAAAAATCTGAATGCAATTAGTTGATACCATCTAGATATACCATAATAATATTTATCTTTTTTTTCAAAGCTAATTTATTTGAAGTGAAGTATTTAACACGAAACTACATTTAAATGGTTCGCAATCACCTTAAATAACTCAAAGAAATATAATAGTAAAATAATGTTTAAATTAGTTGTATATCATTAAGCAAATTAAACAACTTTTCACTAAGATATTAAATACCAGCATAATTAGTTATACCAAGTGTCCATAAAAGCTGTGACTTGTGACCAAACTGAAACAGCTTTAGAACCTACTTAATAATTAAACAGTTTAGTAAAGAACTTTAAAAATGTTCAAACTGTTTCTGTTAATGTTATTAGGCACAACACTGGGTGAATCAGCATTATCCAATGATGTAAGTACTGAAAAAAAATTAACTGATTTGAATATATTTTTTAATAATTGAGTAGTTTTGAACGAAAATAACGTATTTACAAAATTCTAGAACTTTAAAATCATCATTAATATTATTCTTTTACATTGCATGTTCAAACTTCTTTAAAAACCGTTAGTCGAGTCAATACTGTAACAATCCATTTTTTTTAAGTCAGCTGTCATTCTTGCCTTGTCATTGGCTTCATAATCAATTTTTTTTATTTTAAGGTACCTATTTTGAAAGATACGAAAGAAACTAGACGAAATTTTTAACGTTGATTTTAAGGTACCTATTTTGAAAGATACGAAAGAAACTAGACGAAATTTTTAACGTTGATTGGGGGGGGGGATTTGAAATGTAAATAACATTTAATATGTGTCAAAGAGGGCTTGTTACGAGAATAATTATTTTAAAATATATTAAACAAAAGATACGGGAATCAATCATTTTCTCATCTTATCTACTGATAATATAGCATTTCCTGCTAACTTTACCAACCACTAATTGGTCAAATACTTACTAGGGCAGATTATTTATAGAAACACGTCAAATTCTACCCTACAATACGTGTTCATACGATTTTTTTTTCGATTTTGTAAAGCAGTTGTTAACTATTAAATACGTTGTTGTCTTTTATTACTCAATAAGAAACATTGGCTGTATCATACAATTCATAAAACACAAAAAACTACTCAGTCCTTAACGATATTTAAACTTACAGGAATATGGCGAAAAACTTAGGCAACGGTCAGATATGTCACAAGACAGTTGTGCCAAACTATATGGCATAGAACAATCGGAATTAGTTAACCTAGCCAATGGAAATTTCGACAACAAACTGCGCATGCAGGTATGTATACCTAAGTACTAAAATAATTAACCACAGCCTACTTACAAGCTACTGATGTTCAACCAACCGAGTTTCTGTTACTCTGTGGGCTTGCCCAATGTGATCAAACTTTATTGGATACCATTGAATCCAAACCGGACCTTTGAAATAGTTTTAGTTCCTTTTTTACTGCCTAGACGTATAGTACTACCACTTTTTCACAACATAAATTCAAGTTTAGTGTATGGAAAATAATGTGACCTGATCTGTCCATGGGATCTTAACTGTTCTTTGAGATATTTCCGTTCATTCTGTTCTTAATTTCCTTCTTTATAGTGCTGCGCAGCAATTTAATTTTAGTAGTATTCTGTTCGTTGCTTTTTCTAGCACTTTTTTCAACTAAACTAAGTCATATTAATAATTATACTTTCAGCCTTATATAACCTGCATATGGGTCAGAAATAAAGTTGTAAGTAAAAAAACATGTATTCCCAATTTTGTATAAATTTACTAAATCGAGATATTTTTATATTTTAGGTAAACACCAACGGCGTTTTTGATTACGATGTCATTGAGAAATTGATACCACAGAAATACAAAAAACAATTGTTGAAAGCAACTTTTAAATGTGATAGGAAGATCAGAGGTAATTTTGTTTTAATTTTGCATTATTCAAAAATGATCTAATTTGTAGCTGAAATAAAAACTGTTTTCACTGTAGAAAAGGAAATCGATCTTGGGAATCACATAAAAAATCAAGAAACATAACCTTCCCACATAGAAAAGCCAGGTATGAACAGACAACTTCGTCAACTGTATCCAAGACTCCAGTTCAACTACATACCTTTAACAAATCTTCATTAGATAGGTTTTATTTAGTCTTAAAAGATGTTCAAGAAGCAAAGAGCTGCCATCCCTATTGAACACAACGGTCTTTGCCAAAACTGGTCAATAACAGGTAGCAAGAATTATATTAGCTGTAAGGGGAAAGACTACACCATATGTAGTTTGAATGCCTGCTGCAAGAACTTTGATTCCACCAAAGTTTATTTCTCAAATGATTCTTATGAAGAGAACAACCATTTTATCATTATGAATGAAAATGGATATTTGTAATCAATGTTGATCATTATTTGCCTCAACAGGAAGTCTGGTTCCGTTGATTTTACAGGGGCAATTTTCACAGATAAAAAATTCAAATTAATTCAAAGGCGGGAATAAACCACCTAACAAATATCTAAATGTGTACTATACTATTACAAGTCAATGTTTGATATTCCTTGATCGTTTACCACAATTATTCGGTCGAAAAATGAACAGCAATGCGGGCAGGCCAGTTACTGTATTTCAATTATTAGATATTATTTAAAGGCTGGACCTTAATGGAATAGTTTTGCTAAAATCAGCGTATAGCTGTCACTACCGAAGCTGACATCAATGTTGCTACAAAAACCGAAATTTAAAAAAAAAATAAAACACTAACAGCAGTATCATCAACACATATCATCAGTTCTTGATAATACACAACAAGGGTAAAAGTATGTTGTGTCGATTCAAATTCAAAGACTATTTAAGTAAAAAAACAATTGTTAAACACATGACAAAGAAAGTGGAAGAACTCAAAAAGTAACAAAATGTCAAAAAATGAGGTGAAAATGACAAAATAATGTCAAATACGAAGAAGAAAAGTTATTATGTCCAATTCTGATTTCCACACTTTAACGTTGTTGCTGACAATTTTTGTTGCTCAGCATATAGAATTACCAGCTTCACAAAATGTTGAAAGACATAATTGGTAATCATCATCATTATGGAATTCATATTACCTTCCTATTGTATCTGAAAAACAACTTTTTTTATTGTTGATAGCCACTGCAATTACTAGAACTGTAAATTTACGAAAATATTATAAATTTTGCCAAAGAACTTATTTTATGTTTGTATGGTCCTTTTTATGATATTTCAGGATCCTCCTGGTTATTCGACAATTCAATACCGGATGACTCACATTTACTTACAGTGGGAGAGAACAAATCCTCAGAAGAAGGTATTACACATTTTTTTTCGTAGTTATAATTACTATAAATACATGAAGAACAAATGAAACTGAAACAGAACCATCTCAGTCAAATCATTACTGAACAGAAATTGACAAAAATTATTAGAAATTTAAACTCAGAGATGGATTATTATCGTTTCTTTGTTTTTCTTTTCATTGGAACAAAAATATTCAAATATACTAATGGGTTGTTATAAAAAAGTAAATTTAGTATTCGAGTAACTAGAAGCGAAAGCAGGCTACGAGAATTATGCGAACCGACCTGAAGAGGGCAGATGTGACTCACCCGAAACGTCGTCATTTTTCCATCGATCCCGGCAGGTATCAGTTATCAACTACGCGGATGAATTCCCAGAAACCACCTAAAACATATATACAGGATGTAAATAGTTTGAGTGCATATATTTTAGGTGGAGGTAGTATACACCAAATTAAACAAAAAACTCTTATACCACTATGGTCAGTAGGCCTTAATAACCAAGAAAATCCCTGAAACATATTAAGTAAATTATTGTCAATCCGGCAACGTCGCTCGCGTTCGAAGCAGATTCACTCTTAGCGCGAACAATAAAGGAATGACTACGCCGACAAAAAAAGTAAACACCTGTGTTTTTGTATTGACTGATGATATTGACCTTACAATTAAATAAAAATGTATGAAATATTTTGTTGAAAATATTTACGTTTTTAATACAAGGTATTGCAATTAGAATTTGTATTTGGCGGTTTCTTTTATGCAATTATACAAAGTTGGGTCAATATGATATTCAACTCAAGAGATCTGTATATGTAGTTTTTTACCAGTTAAATTATTCGAAGAGTCATTATTACTGATTTAATTAATATTATTTATATTAGACAAGTAAATATGTAATCCTACTTACCGAATTTATTATAATGATAGAACTGAGTTGAAACAACGGATTATTCACAGCAAATGTTCAAAATGCCCACCATTACTATCGACACAAGCACGACACCGTTTAATCCAATTAATTTTCACGTTAACGAGAAAAAATTCCTGGAATATTTCGGATTTCGTCAGCAGCGTCAAAAATGCGTTGTCTAAGGTCATTCTCGTCAATAACTGGAGTCGTGTAAACCTTACTTTTCATGTGTCCCCATAAGTAGAAATCTAAAGGATTGAGATCAGGAGATCTTGCTGGCCAACGAATATGTCCGTTTCGACCAATCCAACGACGGGGAAATGTTCTATTTAAGAAGTCGACAACTAGATGACTTGCGTGGGCAGGTGCTCCGTCATGTAAATACCACATATTGGAACGTGTTTGTAGGTTCACTTTATCTAACAAATCTGGTAGCGTGTTGTTCAAAAAATAAAGGTAATTCTCACCTGTCAAACGTGCAGGCAGTATAAATGGCCCAACCAAGTATTCACCAACTATTCCAGCTCACACGTTAACTGAGAATTGGTGTTGAAATACTGACTGGCGTATTTCGTGCGGATTTAACTCAGACCACGAATGCGTATTATGAAAATTTATTATACCATTCCTATTAAAACTTGCTTCATCTGTTGTTAAAATATTGTTCACAAAATTAGGAAATTGTCGATGTTTTCTGAGGAACCAACGACAGAAATTGAGTCTTGGTTGAACATCATCAATTGAAAGCCCTTGAACCCGCTGCATGTGATATGGATAGAGCAATTGTTCCCGTAATGTTCTATGAAATTTGCAGCTCACTTCCAATACTCCGTGTGCTACGATATGGGTTGATGTCAATAAGGTCTATTATTTGATCCTCAGCAGCTAAGATACGATTATGTCGCTGTGGTCCGCGATTGTTTATTTGTGGTATTACACTACCTGTTTCCAGAAGCCTCTGCGAAACAGCTACGAATGTCCTAGCATTGGGCAGGCGTCTGCTTGGAAACCTTTCCCTGTATAACATTCTTGCTATTCTGTAATTACGTCTGCTTTCCCCATAAATTAAGAGCATGTCATGTCTTTCCCTAATTGTATAATCGGCCATTATTTATCACAAATAAATACTGTCGCACAATTCTTAATTTTCGAACTTACACACTAATCACAACCGATTTTATTTATTTAAAAAATATATTAAATGGAAAGCAAACCACGAAGTCTACATCAAATAGATATCATTCAAATCACTTTACCGTTTATCTATTCTTTTTTACAAGAATCGAAATCGCAAAAAACAATCGTAACTCTCAGTCGTCGTTAAAGTAGAAAATGTAGTAAATAAGTTGGTCTGTGTGCCACGTTGCCATATCTATTCGGAGAAACTTACACTAAATTATAAAAGCATATTTCGAGTTTAAATAATCAATTTTCATTTTTAATGTGACTATTAAAGATGTATAAGCTATTGAGTATTTACATATTTATATTTACCGACATTTTGAAATCGAAATTATTGTATTATTCACTGTAGCGAGGGCTACATAAAATCTAACTTTATGTGTTCTTTTTGTCAAAACTATAGTTTATTTTAGAAAATGTTATAAAGCTTTTTGATTTGTTTTTGCCTGAAGTATTGTTCTTCAAAATCGTTGCAATCAGACCGTTTACACCCTGTATATACAAGGTGTTACAACACAAATGCGAAAAACTTTAAGGGGCGTTTCCTTGTTAAAAATAAAGGATAGATTGTTATAGAAACGCTATGCCAATTATTAAGGAAATATCGCGTTTCAATGGAGGAAATATATTTGCTTTATTTTTTATGTTAAAAACTCAAAAGCGGTAGAATTATGAAAATTTATAGACGTTTTACAACTATGAAAACACATGATCTGCCTGTTATTTCGCTTTCTTAAAATGAGTGGAAGGGTTTGAAATAGACCACAACTATTATTCTTGTCAACTAAATTTATCGAAAAACTTATGAAACTTAGGAGACTTGGAACAAAAATTTTTTATCTATTGTTTTTTTTTTGCATAAAACTTCCCGATTTGAAATTCAAACATTTATGTTACATTTACATTTTAATGTAAATTATTATGTGGCGTGACTAGGAAATTTTTCTGGGTCGTTGTGACTTTTTAGGGATTTTCTAAATTGCTGTATGCTAATGCGATTTCATATATCCCGTCTTAACAAATTACAATTTAAAATATTTAAAAAATGCCGAAAAATCATTGATTTTTTGAAAATCGATTAAAAAATAAATGCAAAAAGCATTCCCTTCATCATTTTCGTTGTTATGAGTATGTGCGCTGGATTATAAAGTCTCACTCAACAACTATTTAGTAGATAGAATTTGAAGACATCTTATATTTCAGAAAAGCTGGCTTTATATGATATGGTTTGGAAAATGAATGAGTGCTTATACAAGACATATCCCAAAGTAAGTATTATTTTATTATAAATAACACAAGGTGTTTCAAAAGAAAGGTAAAATATAATAGAATTTAATAAATATATCTACATGAGTATCACAATTAATATAAAAAAAATCATTTTATCTGAAAATTTTATCACCTAGTATCTCATGAGAGGATCTAAGGATCGACTTGTAAATTTTGTCCCTAATTTATAGGGAAATTCAAGAGTTAGTCATCATTGTATAATGTAACTTATTTTTTTACTTTGACAACAATGATTTTAGCTAAAATATTGCATATTTTTTTATTTATTACATTTATACAAATAAACACAAGCCTTAGTACCCTAACATCTACCCTTTAGTTTTTACTTCCAATGATGGGTTAAGTTGTCTTTTTAGATTATACAGTTTTGAAGGTGCTACCACATAACATTATAAAAATATGTTTCTTTTAGCAGTCACAAATAAATTATCTTAACAAATCGATTATTGTTTTTTCAGTTAATCTTTATATTCTGAGCAGTTTCAGCCAACGACTACAAATCCAGAGAGGCTATGATCCTGAATTAGTAAATGGAAGTAAACTACAGACAAAAAAATTATATAAAGTCAATTAACAATAAAATATTGTTGACAAGTATTTTAATTTCATTATTAGAATTCCTAAAAACCAACAACAAAACTAAACATTTTTCAAATAGTGGAACTTTTGGTATATTATTTTCATTTAATAATAATATCCCTTGAACATTTTAAATAATAATAACAGCAAAGTACTTTCTTTCATTCCATTATATTACATTTTTTTCCGGAAATAACTTATCAGAGTATAAGTTATAAAATTGTGCTGGTAAGTAATTTGCACGTTTCCATAATAAATATAAATTAGTTTAGAAAATTAAATAGCGTCAGTACGAAATTGGTAATCCAAAACCTTTAACAATGTTTAAATTATTTTTGTTACTATTGGTATTATTAGACATAATTTTGAGTGAAGCAGGACTATCCAAAGACGTAAGTGGTAAATTTCTTTAAAATATATTAACAAGAATATTTCAAAATCGATTTATTTCGCTTTCTATTATCTCAGAAAATATTGAGCCTAAAATTTAAAAAAGGAATATAGGACGCCACTTAAAAATTAAGTATTTTCAAGTCCATCCTGTAATATAGCAAGTGAAAAGTGTCGTTATGAAAAACAGAAGTATTTCTTTGAATATGTTATTAAAAAATATACAAAATTCTACCCATTCCTTCCTATATCTTCGAACTACTGAAACAAAATTTTGGAAAAAACGAGCCTCATTCAAAATTTATAATTTAATAAAATAAGATAAAAACATATTTTATATTTAAAAATATGTGTATAATGTGTATAAAAGCTTTAAGATTTCATTATTTAAATTGTGACAACATCAACCTAACATTCAGAAAAAATGGTACACAGCGCTTTACTGAAGGTTTCTTGGTAAAATACAGCAAAGTTAAAAGATATTTAGGAAAAATTGCGAAAATCCACTAACTGAAACTGGAAATTTGAATCGTTAGTATGCGAGTCCAACTCGCACTTGACCAAATTGTTATACCACGACTTCAGTTGTACTGTTAAATTTACAGGAATATGGCGACAAACTTCGTGAATTATCAGGTACAATACATGATGTTTGCACCCAAAGATATGGCATTAAACAGTTTAAATTTATGACCTAGGTAATGGAAATTTCGACGAGAAAGACCGCATGATGGTATGTATAAATACCCAAAGCACATTCTACAAAAACCTCCAGATGTTCGGTCAGTCTGTTTCCTTGATGTAGACTGACTTGCCTAATATAGACTAATTATAAATCTCATACAGATACTTAAATATATGAATTCAGATACAGTATTTCTATTATGGGCTAATAAAGTGAAAATTTATTAATTATGTGATGTTTCCGTTGCTTAAAGTTATGTAAATATTTTGCAGCAATCCTTACATTTCTAATATTTTTGCTTTTCATTTAAAGTCTGTTAGATAACCAAATATAAGGAATTTCATTGTTTGAGCATGTGAGAGCCAGAGTGTGCTACTTATAAAAACCCTGCAGATGAACACATGAACACCCTGTATATCTACTTTTACTTTAATTCATAACTGTGCTTTCAGGATTATGTAACTTGTCTTTGGCTCGAAACTAAATGTGTAAGTAAAAAATAATCTTCCATTAAACATTATATTGAGATATTTTTATGTTTTAGTTAGACAACAATGGCGCTTTAAACTACACATTGGTTGAGGAATGGCTGCCAACAAAATACAAGACTATAATGTTAGAAGCAATTCATAAATGTGATAAAGAGTCTAGATCAGTTGATATAACAATTGTATTCGTCAAACATCAAAGTGCTGTCAGTTCAATAATTTCTGCTAAAAACCTAAACAATACATTAAAAGAATGAATTTGGATAACTTTCGAAAAGATTTTAAATGTAAATATAGATACGTCACTTTCTGGCCAAGCCTTATTCGAATATTTAAGCGTAATTCAAAACTAGAATATGAACAGTGCGGCCCTTAGGCTAAATCTGTTTAAAGTTTCTGTAATTCCCTAGGTAAGTGGTGGCATAATTCTACTAAACGACTATACAGATATTTTCAATAGTTCATGGATTCATGAATCAATTTGTTAAAGTAATACTTTAAATGGTTGATTGCAGCAAGCCTACTGGGTCATAACATAACTAAGTGCAAGTTTAGAAATGTTTGATCATCACGGAATATCAAATTTACACTGTGAACTTAGTCTTTCATGACTGTTTTACATATTAAAAAATTAATAGTAGAACAAAACCAATACCAACGTGTTCTATTGATAAAACGTGACTAATTGACATAAAATTCAACATTCATTCACAACCTCAAAAATTGGTAACAATTTAGTTTTTTACCTTTTATACAAAATTTCGTTACTTAGTTCCTGCAAATCTGCATTGACTGTTTTTTACAAATAATTAGATAAATAAAAAAAGAAGTAATGTTTAATTTATGTTGATAACATTTTTCCTCGTAGCGCTGTTATTGTCTATTTCTGAAGGCCAAGCTATAAATGAGATGATATGGAAAATGACCAAATGCCTCTATAGGGAACAACCAGACGTAAGTACTGTCATATTAATCTATATATAAATAGGCAAAGACAAAACGATTCGGTACCATTTTCTCCTCTGTTTCTCATCCGATTGTCTTCATTTTTGTTTTGTCTAGTAGCTACTGACGACCTTCAGTACAGAATGCTAACATTAATTTATAATATTGGGTCATTCATTAAGTAAAATATAGTAAAAATACATTATTTACGTCCATACTGTCAACGTCAAACAACTGACAGTGCCGCCGCCGCCAGACGGTCAAAACTCAAAACATTGACTAATTATGTATGGAGGGAGCGATCGTTAGATATACTTAGAGCATGTACTTCTGGAAGTGGCATGCAAGCGTTGTTATTGTTTAGTTGTAAAATAGTCAATGTAGTAGATCAGTATTATTGATTTTTCGGACGCGTTGCAGTAACTTTCGTATTAAATATTCTATTTTGAATGTGAATTTAATTATTTGATTAATATATTATTATCACAACCTTCCCGAAGGTGTTGTATAAAAAACTGTCAGACAGCGGACAATAGAGAATGTATTAAATGTTTAAGTTCTCCTAGGGTTGTTGGTCCTCTCCTTTCTTTAATATTCCTGAACTTGATTGAACAATTTTGGTAATTACATCTACTTCTCCGATTTCTCCACAAGTCGGTTTCTTATAAAAATATACTTTTTACAATTTCATGGAATAGGGTCGAATTTCAACCACTGGGCGACCACTAGTAATTATTATTATACAATAGAAATTATGAAAATATAGTATCACAATTAAACACAGGAAACCGACAGTTTTAAGTACACTCTAAGGTAATCCTACAATACCAGGTTATTTTTAGATGTTCTTGGAAAATTGAAAGTTTGATATAAAATGTAAAATGAAAAGGAAAGTTTGATTTCATGTTTAAAGCCATTGAAAACGTGGTCCGAATAGACCTGAAAACATTTGGTTTTTCCTTGAATATCCAGATTTTGTTTTTATTGTGGTGTTATTTCCCAAGAACACATAAAAATAATCAAGAATATGCCACAAATAATATTTAGAAGACAAATACAATACCATAATTGAAAAAATTGAAATATCACAAAATTTTATGTTCTGAAGTCTAAGAAACTTCAAGGTTAATGTCATTTCGAGGCCAAAAATCAAAAAGGTGCAAAATGTCGATGGGAATTTTAAAAGACATCACCTTCTTTTTGGAAGTCGGGTAAAAAAAGCCAATACAAAAGTATCCTATTAATATGTTTAGATCAAATTTCCCACTTTGACGTTGAAGTTTCTTGATCGGTTCAAGGAAATATTTGAACATAAAATTTCATGCCTTTTCTAAATACATAAAAATGGAGGCGTATTTTCGAAAAATTATCTTGCCATAAAGTTGCAGGTATTAAAACATCCGAAAAAAAAATTTGCCACTTTAGAATTCATTTTTCAAAACTTTTGAGACTTCCTATATAAGTTTTTAAAAATATACTTTACGTTTGGCATTCACTTTTGAATTTGTTTAACATGTTAATGTATTTTTTCAGGTATTCATCATATTTTGACCAATTCAAACCACTACAAGTCTTCAGAAATGGCATAAACCTAATGTCATATATGCAAAAAATTAGAAAACTAATAAATAATGTAAAATTAATTAATAAATAATAACAAAATGATGTTGAAAAACCGTTCGTATTACTTACTAAACATATAGGACCTATTGGTGTTAAACTTGGTGATCATGTTATATTTAAAAAGCATTTTGCATTAATGTTTTTAATGTTTGTTTTAATCCATAAATTAAATTTCAAATAGATACACTTATACTTCACTCTAATGGTGTATTCTAGAAATTTCAACTCCTAAGCAAAAACTTACAACACAGAACGTAGCACATCAAATTTCATATAAAATCAACCACAAATATCCTGATATTTAGAGCGTGATAGTCAACCAATTGTAAAAAAATACTGACCCACCTGCAAATAAACGAAAATATATGTATATATGAATACATTTAACAGAAACCCAAAAGGCCATATATTTCATTTAAAAATACAGCGTCAAAAGTAAACAATTGATAAATCTGTTTTATTTTGTGCAACTGAAATTTATCTAAAAGAAGATAAACGGGGTGGTTACAAAATAGTGTTAAGCAAAAAAAAAGATATTTTTATTAAGTTGGGACTCACATAAATAAATCACACTCATGACATAGAATCATTTGCCATTGTCCACCAGTGTGGTACGGCGACTGGCCTTCGTGATACACAATGGTTTCAAATCTAAACAAGACATTTAATTTAATTTTTTATGATTGTTCTTCAGGCGCTATTAAAAAGTTAAGAGAAAGAGAAGGAAACTCAAAGTAACATTAGGGAAAGCATCAGTCGAACTTTTCATGTTTAGAAGAACAAACACCAAAACATGAGAAAGCTTTGATATAAAATATCATTAAGCAAGTCTTCATGTCCTGTGTGTTCGATTCTATGATTTAAACACTGTTGAAAAAAGTAACTCGTAGAAAATTGTCATAAATTCCTAGAACACCCACCAAATACATACACTACCTACCCTCTTATTTACCCGACCATTGGTAAAGTAGACACTACTACAAATGTTTATGTTGAATGTTGACATTAACCTATATTCTACAAGATAGAGAGGTTACATGATATTTTAATTGTTAAAAGTAATATTTATAAAAAAATAAGTTGAAAAATTTTGCATTTCTCAAAATGGCTAGTAAGAAAATTGCTGTGGTAAGTACTTTTAAATTTAATGCCATGCTTCAGGGCTTTGTTTGTGATTTTCAACCTAATAATTATTATAAGTCCTAAGCTGTAAACTCTTGCCGATTTTGTTGTCTTAGACTAGGTCTTATAACTGAGACAGAGACACTACCTCTTGATATATTTTATTAAAATAGCAATTTGTTTTATCATTCACAATACAGTAAACTTGGATTATATAGGGTTATTCATACTGTATCTTAAATGTGATTATACCAGAAATCATTTTTGTGATAAATTACCTAGTAAGAATTAGTTGCCGCAAATCAGCTATTGTCAGGCTGTTTTTTTTTTAATTTACAGACTTGTTAAAAAAATTAAACAACGCTTAAGCTAGTGAGTTTGTATTAAAAAACAAAATTAACTTCCTCATATCATTAACTTTCTATATACAGTGTGTCCGGTTATGGACATGTAGAGCAACTATTTTAATACACAAATACACTATATACTAGGGCTCAATACCTCACCCCGCCATATGGCAGCCATTTTGTTTTTTTTTTGATAACCTATTCTCTACGTGTGAACAAAGTTTTGGTCTTACTGTGATAGAAATAGGCTTATTCGAAGGACAATAATACTGTCTATCAACAACATTCCAAAACAAAGTGTTATCGTTTTCTTAACTTTTGAAAAAAAAGTTAAATGCAAAAAAAAAGGCTCAAAAAATTATGCAAATCAACAAATTATTGCAGATCAATAGCAAAAGCAGTCCCGATAACCTTTTTTTTACTAAATCGAAAGTTTTTGAGTTAAGTTACAATACAACATTAAATTCACAACTGTATGTTTATTACTTTAGGAGTTATTGTTGTTTGAACATAGCGTATGCGCAAGCACAAAAGACCTTTGTCGGGACTTTAAACAGGTAAACATTAAAACCACATAAAATTCTTATTAATTTTTATTTGATACTTTTACAATCTATTATACACATTAAATTTTATCCTACAGCAGTTGTTCAAAGTGCCCGCCTCCAGCTTGTAGACAAGTTAATGCTCTGTGTGCTATCTGGGCAGTTGAGCGCTTAATTAGTTTTAGGCCTGATTTTATTTCTTCGGCGACTGTGTTTAGAACTGTAGCATACACCTTTTGCTTCATATCACCCCACAAAAAATAGTCCAAGGGGGTCAAATCGGGCGAGCGAGCTGGCTACGCTACTACACCACCGCGACCGATCTACGGTGCATGGTTACTATTCAAATATTCTCTCACTGCTCCAGAATAGTGCGAGGGTGCACCATCTAGCTGCAATAACATATGTTGACGGTATAATAAAGTTAACTCTCTTTTGTGCTTGCGCATACGCTATGTTCAAACAACAATAACTCCTAAAGTAATAAACATACAGTATAGTTGTGAATTTAATGTTGTATTGTAGCTTAACTCAAAAACTTTCGATTTAGTGAAAAAAAGTAAAGGTTATCTATCGGGACTGCTTTTGCATTGATTTGCAATAATTTGTTGAATTGCATAATTTTTTGAGCCTTTTTTTGCATTTTATCTTTTTTTCAAAAGTTAAGAAAACGTTAACAATTTGTTTTGAAATGTTGTTGATAAACAGTATTATTGTCCGTCGAATAAGCCTATTTTTTATCTCAGTAAGACCAAAACTTTAAGAGATATGAACGTTTTTGTTCACACGTAGAGAATAGGTCATCAAAAAAAAAACAAAATGGCTGCCATATGGCGGGGTTGGGTATTGAGCCCTAGTATATGGTATATTTGTGTATTAAAATAGTTGCTTTACGTGTATTTAGATTATCGCTAGTCCATAACCGGACACACTGTATAATTAAATGTGGTCAACTTTCGCATGACTTTCCTCTCAATTTTTACAAGATTCCACAGTAAACTAAATCTTGCATTTGACCCAAAAAAGTAAAAATTACGTGAGGTTAAATCTGGACAGCTTTTGCGAGGAGAGTCTACTATAAATAAGGATATAAATATGATGGAAAAACTTTAAACTTTGATAAATGCCCTATACGAAAAAATAGAAAGATTAGCGATTACATGACCTTGAAAATAAAGATCAAAGCTAATTTTTTAATCGTTTATATAAGAAAAATCGCCCTAAAATGAGTATTCAAGTACGATCACCCTCTTTTCTTTTATCTCAAATTATTTTATTTTATGTTATTTTTGTAAAAAGAAAGACATTTCGACCGAAACTTAGCTTCTGAGATATGTTAAAAAGCGTAAAATCATCATAACATGAAAACTACTCAGTTCCAATTCCTATGAATTAGATTTAATGTTTTGTGAATGAACCCTTTCATGATTATTATTTTTTGTTCTTTTGTATAAAGGTACTTAGTACCTAATTACCTACCTAGAATAATATTTATTATTCTGTTTTTGTTCAGTTCTATTTTGAAATTGGTAGATTTTTTTCTAATTTGTCATTATACCATAAGTTTAACGTCACTTTAAAGTAAGTCATACAATCACCTTACTCAACCATTTTTTCACATCATTTAGGTGACTGGCGCTAACAAAGGCATTGGTTACGCGATCGTAAAAGGTTTGTGTGAAAAATTTAATGGTTTAGTTTACTTAACATCTAGAGATGTCGCCAGAGGTCAAGCTGCAGTCACAAAATTAAAGGAACAAGGCTTGAATCCAGAGTTCCATCAATTAGACATCACAGATCAAGCAAGCGTCGACAGATTCCGAGATTACATTAAAACTACTCATGGAGGACTAGATCTTTTGATTAATAACGCTGCTATAGCTTTTAAGGTAATAATTTATACATAGGAATTTATATGTTAGCTCAGATAAATCTTTTTACTGCCGAATTTAATTAATACGAGGATGATATTCAGTAAGTTTTTAGAACGATACCAAAAATCGTAAATGCTTGCCTTCTAACATACTAAATTATTGATATTGCAAAATTCACCAGGTGTAAAATGCAATATAACAGATCTACTTTTAAGAGGAATCCAGAAATCTGGTGAAGAAACTAAAGTTATCAGTCAGTCAGTGTCTTAAGGATGCGAATAGCCACGTGATGTCGACCAGATACCTAAATTATCACAGATACAGAAGATAAAGTATGGGCCTATGGTTCTAGAAACCCTTTTAATGGAGAAAGGGTGCCAAGAATGCCGCGGTGTTCCAGTATCTTCAAGATGATGCAAGTTAGAAGAGGAAAATCGGTAAATATACTGATAAAACTGAGAACAGTTCAAATCATATTTAGGATGCAATGAAACTGAAAATTTATATAGCTTGGTGGCAATTAAAAACCAGATAAACGTCTCTGGGATCAATACCACGGGGAATAAAAATACCTTTTTCAGCCAAACCCCAAGAGATCTCATTAATCTATCATATCGTCGTAGGTTCCACTAGCTGTGATTTGATAAGTACTCGAACACCATCTATAAGGAGTTTTATATAATTCATCAGAATTAGCCATTATATTTATTAGACCAGAGTAACCTATTTCAGTTGTCTCCTAGTTCGTCAAGAGTAGGAATATCCTCATTCGAAATTTTTGGTGCGGTTAGTTTAGCAACAACCATGCCATGGACGACAGAGGAATGTCCATTCACAAAACAATTTAAAATCACTGCATCTATAAAAGAGCCAAGATCACCAAAACTCATCAGGACCTCAGAAAACGCTGAGAGAGTACGGAAAGTCGTTTTCAAATACGTTGAGTAATATCACACAAACATGCTTTTGCTCTCATCTCAGAATTGTTCATCGTCCGAGAGATGATCCAGAATTGACATTAATGGACCATGGTCGTTTGAAAAGAATGATAAAACAACTACAGCCACTTTTGAGCGTTAGCTCGCCAGATTTAGAACCCTGTGATTATTTTTGATGGGGATATCTTAAATTGTATACCAACCGTCAAAAACCCCAAGTGAGTGAAGAATAATATTTGCTCTGCTTTTGACAAAGTACATCGAAACTCCTGGTTTTGATTATCCCATTGATTTGACCAGAACGGGGTCTACCTTCAAGACAGCAATTTCAAGAAGTAATCATAAAGTATTTTATGTGTACCACTATCTTAAAAGAAGGAAGATGATATCTACAATACTTGTTTCTTGGTGCAAAACCCACGATTTGTCCTTCCACATTTTGGGTCGTTTTTTTCTTACTCTTTCACGTAGTTTATCCAGTACCTCAAGGTAGTAATGTTGATTAATTGTTTGACCTTCAAGAACCCAGTGAAGGTACACAATCCCATGAATATCGAAAAAAACAATCATCATTGCTTTAAATTTTGACTTGCTCATCCTTGCTTTTTTGACTCTCGGTGAATTTGGGGTCTTCCAATGCATCGATTGGCGCTTCATTTCCGGATCATAAGTAAAAAACCACGATTCATCACATGTTATTATCCTTTCCAATAAATTTGGGTCATTTTCAATGGCATTCAAAGTGTCAGTACAAACATTTTTGCGAACTGCTTGTTGTTCGATCGTGAGGATTTTTGGTACCATTCTTGCACACATTGTTCGCATGTTCAAATTGTCACGTAAAATTTGCCGTACACATTCTTTAACAATGCCGACAGATTCAGCAACTGCTCGAATACTTAATCGACGGTCAGACCGAATCAAATTAGCAACTTTTTCCACATTGCCATCCGTTTTTGATGTTGAAGGACGACCTGGCCGCGAATCATCTTCAACGTCTTGTCGACCATGTTGAAAACACTTAAACCATTCAAAAACACGAGTCCACGATAAACATTCATGCCATACACTTCTTTTAGTATATTATAGGTTTCGGTAGCGGTTTTTCCAAGTTTAAATTTAATAACAAATCGTTGCTCTGTTATTACGCTAACCATTTTTCCGGCAAAATACAATTACAACACTAACGTAAATGAAGGTTATGTCTCAACGATGTTGTTTACAGAAACGAGACTAACTGCATTTTGAAGGGGAAGCCTCAAACTAAACAGCTATTAGTCAATGTTGATTGGCGCATGCGCACTAGTTCCACTGCAATGTCAGTCCCGTTATTTAATAGCCACACCTGGTATGTTACACATACAATACTATTGTAATAGCTAATCGTGTAGAAAGCCTACAGCGGTTGCTACATAAATTTGATCAACTTCCAAGACTAACAATAGTTGTGCTACAAAAACTTAATAGACTTTTGGATCGTTCTAGCAACTGATTCGCCCTCCTAAAAATAATGATCTAGCTCAGTCTTTCGTCCTCTTTTAGAACGCTGCTACAGAACCGCATGCTCTTCAAGCAGAAGAAACCATTCGGGTAAATTATTTTGGAACACTAAGAGTATGTGAAGCTCTATTTCCATTACTCAGAGAGGGCGCCAGAGTTGTTACTATTTCCAGTTCGTGTGGTTTCCTCAAACTAATACCATCGAAAGATCTGAGATCAAAATTCAGCGATTCTAACCTCACAGTAGATGCTGTCTCTAACCTGATGAAAAAGTTTGTTTAGTAAGTGTATCAAGAACTTCATCTGTTATTCTGGGAATATGAAATATCCACATTGGTTTTAGTGATGCCAAGACTGGTATATCTGACAAAGAAGGCTGGGGTAAATCCTGCTATGTTGTATCAAAAGTGGGAGTCAGCGCTTTGTCCATAGTCCAGCAGAAAATGTTCGATAACGAAACACCAAACAGAAACATAGCCATCAATCATGTCCATCCTGGTTATGTTGATACAGATATGTCAAGTCATAAAGGTCCTTTAACTATAGAAGAAGGAGCTAAATCGGCATTGTACTGTGCCCTTGAAGCAGATTTTAAAGGTAAGTTAGGACAATGTGTTCAAAACATTTTAGCTCTATCTAAATAAATGGGTTTCCGTTTTCCAAAACCTTTAGATAATTAATCTCTTCTGTGAGAAAGTTAAGACTACTTAGGAAAATCGTAAGATCTACCGTCTGCCACGAATTCTTAGAAAAGCAGTAAGCAAGAATATGAATAAACGTTGACTTAGATTGTCTTTATTCTGTACGTCAGTACACTCACTTCACTGCTAGACCAATCAATAGAGATTTTTTCTTCCAAAAAATACTATCAAAATACTGCCTGTGCCATCAGATTAAGAATGATTTGTAGTGATATTTTGCTACCTTTTCCACTCGCAACTATGGTTTTTTACTTTATTATAAACAACTGAAACAAGAAAATTGCGTTTTTTTTCGTTTCATGTTTATAAAATGAAAAAGAATAATACCAATGAAATGAGCCCAGAACAAAGAGGTTTATACGTAGAGTGAATTAGGTATGGGCGTTATTGTAAGTGGCAGTGTAATAACAGTAGAAAGAGAAAGACAATATCAGGGAGCGCTTGCTATGTCTACCTTACCAATAGTAGGCGTCACCACTGACACTGACCAATCAGGAAGGACACGCTTATTCTCTCTCTCTTTCTATTGACATTACATGAATTTCGCTACTTCACGTGCTCTACAGTATAAACCTCTTTGGCCCAGAATCGATCCGATAAGATCTTTAGTAACAGGGGAAAACAAAAGATACTGGAAAATTTAGCGGTTTTCTTTATATTATCATAACTCCGTCACTATCGAAGTTGTAGAACTGGGCTTGTGGGAACTGATAGTAATTGATATCTTCCTAATGCGTGACTAAACCAGGCGCTATCGGTTTATTAATTTTTGAATAATTGCGATCTGAAGTTTTTAGTCCACTATGCGACATGGATCGTCAAATATCAATTCAGAATAGAGATGTTGAAAGTAGAGGTATCATTCTACAACGCCTCTATTTTCATTTTTCATTAAATGTCTGTGAAATATACGAAAAATGTTAGCAAAAGTAACCAAAATTTGGTGAGCGTATGAATGTGTTCGAGTAGTGGGGGTAACACGATTGTTGAGGGGAACTGCTAACAATAATTATTATCGATAGTAACTGTTAACTCTGACAGATGGTGAAAGAATCGAATCGCTAAAAAACTTCTATACAGAGTGATTTGTTCGATTTTATTATATCAAATGAGAACTGTTTGTTTATTAGTATATTTATATGTAGATGATTTCTCGTTTTTGCTTTAATTTGTGGATATTGGGTTTACGGAACATCGAAAGAGAGCGGTCATTAGAAAATTCTTACTTATGAGGATTTTAAATATTAAAACGATCTATGTATGTGCCTCTAAATGTGCCTCTACTATATATTACTATACGCTTCCCCTCAACAACCGTATTTCCCCCACTCCTTGGATACATTCATACGCTCCCCTATTTTTTGTCATGTTTGCTAACATTTTTCAGATATTTCACAGACATTTAGTAAAAAATGAGAATAGAGGCTTTATAGAATGACACCTCTACTTTCAACAACTTTTTTCAAAATTGAAATATGATTATCTATGACGCATGGGGGCACAATGTAAAAATAGTGAACAGAAAACTTTATATCACAATTGTTCAAAAACTAATAAACCGGTAGCGTCTGGTTTTGGCATACATAAAATAGATGTAAATTACTATCAGTTCCTACAAGCCCAGTTCTACAGCTTCTAAAGTGACGAAGATACGATTTTTTTTAAAAATGCTACATTTTTCAGTATTTTTTATTTTTCCCTGTTTCTAATGATCCAATCGGATCGAGCCTGGGCTCATTTCATTGGTACTTTCATGCTTTACAATTGACCTGTTGACACCATTGAGATTAGTTTAATATTTTTCATTTTATAAACATGCAACGAAAAAAAAAAAACGTAATTTTCTTGCTTCACTTGTTTATAAAAAAACTAAAAAAACATAGTTGCGAGTGGAAAACATAGTAAAATATCGCTGGGAATCTTTATTAATGTGATGGCATAGTCGGTAGCCTGATAGTATTTTTTACAGATTATCAGTTAATTTTTGCTCTATTGATTGCTCTATGCTGAAATTTCATTGACTGCTGTCATAACTACGGCCAATAACTGTTCTTCAGTTCCAAAATTTTCGGTTTACACTTAGTTTTTCCTATAATCTCACAGGATTAAAAACGGACTTAAATCCAGTGACCATGGTGGCCACTTTACTGTAAGTTCCAATTCTTTTTCCTAGGAAATCACTCGATAACATTTCTTAAAATTATGTGCTGGGCCCCAATCTTGTTGAATCAAAAATTGTTAAACGAATAATAATTTGATAAACCGTTAGATGAATGCTAGATGTCATCATTAAATAAATTCAAAAATACGATTTCCAATTTTGTTGATAAATGTAACTTGTTTTTTAGGTCAATATGTTTGGTACGACTGCCAAGTTGTGGACTGGTATGGAGATAGTACCCCAACAGAGTTATAAATACTACTTTACACATAATACATTTTTAGTCCATAAAATGATAATTATATTTTTACATCAGAAATAAATATATTCCTCGTATTTTTGGTTGTTTTTTGTTTCGTCAAAATTTTCTTCAGAAGTTAGCTAATATGCAAAACTTTAATTATAATTGGGCAAGTAGCTGGCCCACGCCACCCTTGCAAGAATAGACAAACAATTATGTCCCATTGAATGTTTTTAACAATCGAAAATCTATATATAAATAGGCAAAGACAAAACGATTAGGTACCATTTTCTCCTCTGTTTCTCAACCGATTTTCTTCATTTTTGTTTTGTTTAGTAGCTACTGACGACCTTCAGTGCAGAATGCTAATATTAATTTATAATATTGGTTCATTCATTAAATAAAATATAATAAAAATTCATTATTTACGTCCATAATGTCAACGCCAAACAACTAAATGTGCCGCCGCCGTCAGATTCAAAACATTGAGTAATTATATATAGAGGGACCAATGCTGTTATATACTTAGAGCATGTACTTCTGGAAGTGGCATGCAAGCGTTGTTATTGTTTAATGGTAAAGTAAACGTTGTATATTATAATTATACAGGGCGATTCCAGATATGTTAGAAATCATTTTTTTCGTGGGTGGCACATAAGCAGTTGCATATATAGAGTGTTTAAAATATAGAGTGCAATTATAACTAATAAAATAATTATATAGGGAAACCCATTAGCGGTTGAATGTACAGGGATCTTGGAATAGAAGGTACAGGTATAATTACAGTTATACAGGGTGGCGCAAAAATATTATACATAGATGCATATACAGGGTGGCGGAAATGGAAATGCAACGTTTCGTAACCCATAAGCAGTTGTATATATAGGGAAGATGAAATATAGGGTGAGAGGAATTATAGATATACAGGATGATGATAAAAAATGTTAGAAAAGGAAATGATTTATAGAGTAGCTCACGAAGAGTTCCATATATATGATGACTGATATAGGTCGGTGTAGAATTATAATTACAGAAGATAGTTAAAAATTTCATAAACAAAAACAGTAAATACGGTGGCTCATAGGCAGTGGCATATACAGAATGGTTTACCGAGTGGTTCAAAAATGTTAAAAAATATTATGCGTGGTCCATGAGCAGTTGCATATACAGGGTGGTGGAAATATATAATGAGATGGAATGATTATAATGAGGATTTTAATAAATGTTAGAGAATTGAGTGCAATTATAGCTATACAGGGAGGTTAGAAAAAATAAATATGTAAGGTAGCCCATTAGCGGTTGAATTGTTGTCATATTAAATTAAGAATTACGAATTTGAACACAAATATAGTTATATGAATTATATCTGAAAAAAACTTGAATTTCGTTACTTATTTGTAAAAGCGCGATGTAAGACCGACATCTATGATTTTCGAGGAAACTATCACACAGAGGTTCCGAATTTGGATCCGTTCCGGGTAATTGCTGTTCTCCCAAAAATCCTAGGATAGAATGTCATGATAAAATTTTCAGGTTACTTAACCTGCCAGATATATTGACACAATTGGTCGAATTTCGACCACTGGGCGACAGCTAATAATAATAAATAACTGTAAAAAAATCTGATTAAAAATAGAAACTAATATCATTTAACTAGATTGCAATTAAAATAATTATCTAATTATTAAATACTAAATTTTAGTATCATGCCGGAAGGGACCTAAAATTACGGAAACAGAAGCAACTGCAGGTATATTAAAAAAGTGCACAGTAATATAAGATAAAAGAACAAGTAGTGTTTAGGGACAGCTGTATTAAAAAATAATATTACACAAAAAGTAATTAGTTCTGTGTTTGTCCTGTGATAACCCAAATAGTTACACCATATTTTTTTTTAATTACCCACTTTAATTATTATTTTTGACCGACCTACAAACAAAAGAACTACAATTCAAGGAACTGTTTTGAAATTTGAAATCTAATGAAAGCTTAATAAGTTAACAGATATGGACATCTAAATAATGCACTGACTAGACAGCATAGGCATACCCAGGAAGAGGATTTGGGGGGCTACACCTCCCCACACCCCTTCGAACTGGCCATAACGAATAGAAGTAATTATAGTTCTTACGCATTTATAACTGACGTTATTAATGAAATATTACTAAGTAAAATCCTGTTTTTCTGTAATATGGTTTTTTTAAACATGTAACTTTATTCTTTCCAAAATTATAAAAATCGTTTTTATTTATTTGGGGAGAGAACTAAATTCACCAATTTTCAGGCCTGTACCATATTTTTTTTCCAACATATTAAGTTTATTTAGGCTGTTACTCGGGCATTGTGGAGCTTCCTATTAGTGAAAGTATTTTTAAAATCGGTCCACTAATACCAGAGATTATTCCATACAAACAATCAAATTTTTTCTTTTATATATTACTATAGTAAATATGCGATTATTTATATTTATTTTTAATTCCGACAATTTTTGAAAAGAAAATTATTTCCCTAATCAATCGAGTTTGTTAAAATAAATATTGTTAACCCATAAAAATGAAATCCCAAATTTTAAATAAAAAAACGACTACCACGAAAGAGATTAGTTTACATCTTTATTTAGATTAAATTATTTTGTGAGTACGTCACTGTAGTTTTTTCTTCCAATCTAACTAGGAATATTTTACTTTAAATTGGGAATGAATTGTTTTCCTTGAAAAATTTACTATCCACCCACGCTTTTTACTATATAGGTCAAAGCCATTAAAAACACATAAATACTGTCTGCATTTTTCTGGGGTGTCTTGTCTGGTCGATCTCTAAATTCTACCATGGGCGTAACATGTGGTAGATGATTATATTTTATTAAAATAGGATGTATTAAATTTATTTTAAGTGAGATTTATAGAATTTTAAGATATATGTTGAATATTCTCTTACAATAATACTAATTCAGTGTTCAGTGCTTAGCTTCTCTTTCGGTATAGTTAACTGGTGCAAGACCGACATTGAACAATTACAGCGGAAAGTTCGAGTACTACTAACAAAAGCTCAAAATCACCTTGAAAAGAGCTGTGTCGAACGTACAACATTGCCCCGGTGTGAAGGAGGAAGAGGATTGGCAGATATAGGCAAGTTACGTGATCAACAAATATCTAATTTGCGTAATCATTTCCAGAAACTCGCAGAATTTTCTAATCTACACAGAGTCATATGTCAGGTTGATGACTCAACACCTCTGCGACTGACCGAACAACATGTTCAAGTATACCACCAGACAACTGATCAGAAGCTGCTCAAATGGAAAGAGTAGCCCCTTCATGGAAGACATATAAATGACGTCAACCAAGATTATGTTGACAGTTCAGCGTCGAACTACTGGTTGATCTATGGTCATATGTTCCCTGAAACGGAAAGCTTATATTGGCAATCCAAGATCAAGTAATTCCAACTAAGAACTATCTAAAGTACATCGTCAAAGACCCTTCTATCGACAGATGCAGATATGGTAGCCAAACATCAGAATCTATCCAGCATATTACAGGAGGTTGCCAAGCTTTCGCTGCAACTGAATACAAAGAACGACACTGTGTGCTGTGGCAAAAATACTTCACCAGGAACTAGCACTGAAACATGAATTATCCACAATCGGTAAGATTACCATACTATAAATATAATCCAGAATCTGTTTCAGAAAATAACAACTACAAGCTGTACTGGGACCGCACGATACTGACCGATCGGACTGTTGCTCTCAATAGACCAGATATAGTTTTAGTGGATAAGATCTCTAGGAAAACCACCTTAATTGACATAGCAATCCGTAACAACAAAAACATAAATATTAAGCAGGTTGAAAAAATAGCCAAATACAGGGATTTGGAATTTCAAATAAAGACACAGTGGGACATGAACAACACACGAACTATACCAATTGTTATGTCAACAACAGGAGTCGTCCCAAAACTTTTACTAAATAACTTAAAATACCTCGGTCTGGACGAACATCTTTACCGACTAATGCAAAAAGCCGGTTTGTTAGGAACAGTCCGGACGGTCAGAAAATTCATGGGAAGCTGCCACGACTCCAACCACGAGCCTGATAACCTAGCAAGGCCTCCCACAGAGCTAAACCCTTTTGATATTTAGGATATCTGGGCTTAGTGAATTTCCCCTAAAGGCACATTATGCGTGCCTTAGAGGGAGTGTGCTGCCATACACTGTATGGTCAAGTCGGATAATTATCATTTTTTATTATAGGACGTCAAAATTAATTTCCAATTTTTTTGTAACTCTTCTGAAAATAAATTTTGGAAAATATTTTTAGTTATCGTATCTTGGGTGTTATTTACTTTATGTGATATTTAAGAAAGCTTATTTTTCGCTATTTTTAAACGAATATTTTTTGAATTTTTCCAAATAGAATTCATGGTTACAACTTATTATCCCAAACTGTAACTTTTTAAAAATATTTTTTTCGAAAAACTCTGCAATCTGAAACGTGGCTAGGGATTATTTTTTACGATTCTGATGACATATGTTAAAAATACAAAAAGTATATATGTCAAAGTGATGACATTATAGACTTTCTTTGAAACAGTAGGCTATAATTCATCTTGTGTCATTCGACAGAGGACTTTTTTTTGCAAATGACAACGCACTTGAATTAGGGGATCGCATTTTTTGGCCTGCTAACATCAACTCGGTTCTTTAAATGACCCCACAAGTAAAAACCCAGTAGGGTCAAATCTGGGGATCTTGGTGGTCACTCAAATGGTCCATGTCTACTGAACAATTCTCATTCTTATTTGTACACCATAATGGAGTTGGCAAAAATCTTTATTAGTTTTTTTTGAGGTAGATCATCAAATATGTAATAAAATTACTTTATTTTTATTTTTTGGCATTAAAAAAAAAGAAAATTATTTATGAAATTTATGTAGAATTTTATCTTAACACATATTATTGGATTATGAAATCTGGAATCTATTATTAGATTATAGACACCTTACTGCCCCCTCCCCAGTGGTTAATCAAACATTTTATCACAATAAAAATAGCCTGTTATTCGCGTAAGGTACAGGTTTGTATTAGCGAAAGAATTTAAAAAATCCGTTCAGTACTTCCAGAGATTATTCCCTACAAACAAACAAATTTTATCTGTTATATATTAACTTACTATTATAGATAAAAATTATTGTGAATGTGCGAGTATTGCTTATATTTTTAAATTCGACAATTGTTTAAAAGAAAATGATTTCCGATTTCCTTAACCAACCTAAATATTTTGTTAAAACAAATATTGTTAAATAATTAAAATTAATTACAAATTTTAAAATTTTAGCTAAAAAACTACAATCACGAAATCGATTTATTTAAATCATTTAGATTAAATAATTTTGTGGGTACGTCACTGAGGTACCATTCTATCTACGAATGTTTTACAAAAAGTTATGAATTAATTGTTTTCCTAGAAAAATTTACTATACACCCACGCTTTTTACTATATAGGTCAAAACCATTAAAAAAGCATAAATACTGTCTGCATTTTCTGGGGTAAGAATGCAGGTGGTGTCGGGTTGATTCTCTGCCATGGGCGTAACATGTGTAATTAAAAATTCGTGAATAAAAATGTAATGCATTAAATTTTTTTAGGTAAAATTATGGAATTTTAAGATTCATTCTCTTGCGACATTACTAATTCTTATTTTGTACTTGCTTGACTTCAAAATTAATTTTTAATGTTTTTGTAACACTTTTGAATAGAAATCTTGGAAAGTATTCCTAACTGCGATATCTTTGGTGTTGTTTTCTGAACACCACATAAATTTGAAAGTCGGTATATTTCAACAAATCCAAACGTTTCAAGGTCTAAATCAGACTCCGTTTTCAATGGTATTAATACCACGTTTCAAGATGTAAATCAGACCCTGGTTTCAATGTTATTTATCTTTATTCGATATTTTTAAGGAACCTGATCTTTTTGTATTTGTAAACGAATATTTTCTGCATTTATTTATTAACCTTACTTATTAAATATTGTGATTTATCCCTTTTTCGAATATTTTTACTAATTTTTGTAACGTCATTCATGGTATTAATATATTTTCCTAATCTGTAACTTTTTAAAAATAAAAATAACAATATAAATATCGTGTGATAGATTTTGCAGAAAATTTATACATCGGATAATGTTTTTCCCCAAAAAGGGGAAAACTTGCAAGGGATTTCTGAAGACATATTTCAAAAATAGAAAAAATATACTTCTTAAAATGATGACGTCATAGGATTTCTTTTCGAATAGGTAGATAGAGGATAGTAGTCTGCAAATGACAACGTACTTGAATCAAAGGATTACATTTTCTGGCCTGTTCACCTAAAATCGGTTATTTAAATTGCCATAGAAGAAAAAACCCATTGGGGTCAAATTGGGAGATCTCGGTGGCCATTCAATTGGTCCACGTCTACCAAACCATTTTCCATTAAAGGTAGTGATCAGATATCTCCTTACTTGTATACCAGATGGCGCTGTGAAAAGAAATTCAATGACGTCACCATTTATTCATTTTTTGACATTGGTCATTAGAAAGCAAATAAAATTAATCCCTTTTCTGGGGCCTTTTCAAAATAGACATATCACGGTATAATAATGGGTTATTTGATTATTTCTTTTTAAAAACATTGTTAACCGCACGGCACTGTTGACTTTGGTCGGCCGAAATGTTATTTTGTTATAAATTTATGAATGAACTCGCTTTGCAAATATCTTCAGGTGTTCTCTAAAGGAAATATTTAGTACATATAAAATCTGGGAATTTATTTAACCCAAATACAATGTACTAGCAAGGTCCACCCATAGGCGTGCCTTTAAATTCTGAATTTGAAGATTATTATTTGAAAACAGTAGGTATATTATGAAAATCCTAGATGTCGGTCTTACATCTCGCGTCTTCCAAATGTGTTTTGATTAAGACAATTGCATAAAAAAATAAGCTTCGAATAAGCATGTTTTGCTCTACATGAAATTAAATGGTACCCCGCGTACTGATTCGGTTGGGTCGATTCGGATCGGTCGGATTGGATCGGCATTGACACGCAGTGTTGCCAACTTAGTGGAATTTCCACTAAAACTGGTGATTTAGACCCGTCTATTAGCGGCAAAATTGTGTGTTTAGTGGCTGGTGGCTTTTTCTAGTGGTTTAGATTACAATAGTTAGAGCTAAGCAAAACATTCAACCACTAAATCGTAAACGACGTTTTTTTTGTTGTGAAAAGGCCTTTTTACACAAAGGGGTTTCGAAACAACACATTGTTTGGGGAATCCCCGAATCATTCGGGTATTCTAACGAATTTAGTTAATATGTATAACATTTCAATAAAGAATGGAGCAGAAAGCATTAATGTCATGGAATATTTTGAAGCCATAAGTGCAGTAAATAATTTTTGGAGAATTTATTTGACTTTATAAAGTTTTCCAAAGTCTTGTATTACAAGAAAAAAACAGTTAAAAGTTTGTATAAAAAGTGGTAGATGTGATTTATGAGTTAGTGATGTGAACTAAGGGATGGTCGATACAAGTAATTCATTATATAAATAAAATACATATTTTTGTTTATATGTACGTGTTTTTGATATCTCTCTAAAAGATGAAACAATAAATATTTTTTGTATAGATTTCGTGAAAATCTTATAAATTAACTTATATGTCAGTTGAAAAATGAACAGCCAACATAATTTAAATCACAAATTGTAGTAAAACTGAGAAAACAATACTAATAATAAATAAATTAAATTTTTGGTTTTTATTACCAATGTTTATTTTATTATGTATCAGTATATTAATTACTTTAACCAAAAAATCTTTATCCTAACCTGTCAAATAGCTCAACTTTATTTTCGCTTTGTGGACGAGATTAACACTTTTCCCACCATTGCAAGTTATACTACAATTATATGGTTTAGTTGAAAGATGTACAAATAAATCCTCAGCAATTAATATTTTATTTAATTTCATTGATAATACGGGTAATGATACTAGTTCCCTATGTATATTTGTGAAAACTGTCCGAAACTTTCATATATTTTTTAACATGACCAACGCGCCTGCGCAGTACAAAGAATGAAAAAATCTATTAAATAATTACATATAAACTAACCAACACTTCATTTTTTTGTCACGTAAATTTTAATTCTGGATTTTAGTGGTTTTCTAGTGGTTTGAACACTTTACTATCGCGGATTTTGGAAAAAATAGTTGGCAACAACTGCCGAACGGTCCGACGGTTTTCAGCTATTTTCGTAAAACTTCAACGATGCGTGATGAAATATTAATTGAAAATGTACGGGAATATATTGTTTTATATGGTCCTTAAGATAGGTACAATCATGACAATATGCTTGAATTGTGGTTGCCAAAAAATCAAGAACTTCTAGTAGGGATGATATATTAATAACTGACCAACCAAAAATAGTGAAATTAGAAACTTGTGTCTAAGCAAAAAATAATTAATTAAAATATGCAATATGTCTGAAATTTTTTTTTATACCATATGTAATAGAATACAGGTAATTTTAAAAATATTGATTTAACTTAAGTAGTGCTTCCAAAGTGAAACACAATACAAGATGACATGTCAAAAGGTTGATTGTAATTAAAAATTATGTCCAAGTTTAGGGTTATGTTCTTCTAATAAATAATCAATACATGTAGGGTCAAATAATAAGTAAAGAATATATTTGATGGGTATGTCAAGTTACTACCAACTTTTTTAAACTTATGGTATAAATTAAACTTTATTTAAATATCTTCCTGCATTGATTTTTTTTCTCGCAATCAGCCCACACTTCCTTGGTTTGATACAAAATATTGGTTAAATTATTTCCTGGTATGAAAAGCCTCACGTTGAAAATTACCACCAGTACAAACCAGGTTATTTGGACCTACTGGTACATCGGCAGATTCAGCTGACCTGGTTTTCAAGCACAAGAATCATTCCTTAAGAAATTGTGCAGTGCAGTACAAGCTAAGGTTCTATTTGTCTCATTATTGCTTGCTATTCCAAGCCCCAACAATCTATTTGGGGTAAATCACAAATAATGGCCGTTAAAAGTGCTTAAAGAAAATACCGAGTGTGCTGATTGCCGATTCAGTGCGTGGTGTATTCAAAGAGGTTTATACGTAGAGTGAATTAGGTATGGGCGTTATTGTAAGTGGCAGTGTAATAACAGTAGAAAGAGAAAGACAATATCAGGGAGCGCTTGCTATGTCTCTACCCTACCAATAGTAGGCGTCACCACTGACACTGACCAATCAGGAACGACACGCTTATTCTCTCTCTCTTTCTATTGATATTACATGAATTTCGCTACTTCAAGTGCTCTACAGTATTAACCTCTTTGGGTGTATTCCGCCGTGCTGACCGTGTCGATCCGAGTCGACCGGTCCGAGTCGATTCAGTGCGCGTGGTCCTTAAGTTGGCAACACTCTTTTGACCGGCGACCATCTTGTCAGCTGTCAAGTGATTTATGTTTAGTTTGGTTTGGCATTTCATTAAAATTTGCAAATTTATTTTGAAAATCATGGTTCTGTTCGAAATACGTATCGCGCACTACGTCCATTTTACGGTCAACATAATCGTCCATCAGAGCAATTAATTCGATTACTCTACATGATAATACCATCCACAGATATGTGTCCATCCACTTTATGGAAGATTTTCCGGAAAGATCTTGGCTTGCGTGCTTACAAAATTCAACTCGTGCAAGAATTGAAGCCACACGATCACCTAGCAAGGCTACATTCGGTGAATGGGCCCAAAACAAGATTGCCGTTGATCCTGATTTTCATAGGCGAATTTTGTTTAGTGATGAAGCTCAGTTTTGGTTGAATGGATACGTCAATAAACAAAACTGCCGTATTCTTTAAAAACGATGCTGGCCAGAACGTTACAGTCAATGGTGATCGGTATAGAGCCATGATTACTAACTTTTTCTTTCATCAATTGAACAATCATGATGCACACGAGCTGTGGTTTCAACAAGACGGGGCAACATGTCACACAGCTCGTGCCACAATTGATTTATTGAAAGAAACGTTTGGTAACCGCATAGTTTCACCTTTCGGACCCGTGAATTGGCCTCCAAGATCGTGCGATTTAACACCGTTTGACTATTTCCTGTGGGGATAATCGCTAGTCTACGCCGATAAAGCCGAAACGATTGACCACTTGAAGGACAACATTCTCCGTGTTATTGCCGATATACGGCCACAAATGTTGGAAAAAGTCTTCGAAAATTGGACCTCCAGATTAGACTACGTCCGAGCCAGCCGTGGCTGTGATATGCCAGAAGTCGTATTCAAATTATAATGCCAGAAGATTATCCTTCGAATAAAGTAAATTTCATGTCAATTGAAAAAAAATCCTTGTTTTATTCCATTTCAAAATTCTGTACCTCTAAAAAAACACCCTTTATATACATAAATAATTATTCGAGAATTCAATCAGTTGAGGGGAGCGCAACTGATAAAGATGCTCGACTAGAAACAATATATTGTCTTGCGTTCAATGGATTGAAAAATCTCGAAAAGTTAGTGTCGTAATTTCTTTGACAGGTTTAGTAAACCTACGAATTTTCTCGTGTGATTTCTGTGCTAGGAATCACACTGGATGTCGAAATTCATTTCGCGAAAAAATTTTAAATTAACTGATTGAATTCTTGACAATTCAATCAGTTGAGGGGATCACAGAAACCCATCTGCTTTCGTTATTACAATATTCGTGTCTGGCTTTTTTGTAATCACATTTAATAATATTATTACATTTTAACCCATAGACAACAAAATGTTACATATTCCATGTAAATCATAATATATATAATGACTAATAACAGAAAAACTGATCAATTCATTCAATACTCCATCAATTAAATTGCTTCACTAATTGACCGCAAATTGCCGTACAAGTAAATCATGTTTTAAAATTACGTTTGAAATTAATATTTAAACATAAAATTTGTTGTTAAGGTCAATTTGTTGCACACTATTGCCAAGTCATCTATTGGTATGGGAAAGTTACACCTATGGAGATCTAAGGGCCGTATCCAAATATACATTTTTGTTTATAATAAATTTCGTTTTATACTTTAAGCAGTTTTTACATTATTACATATTATTATATAGATTTTCCCACAGTGCACTTATAAACAATACACTGCACAAAAATCTGAAAAACTTCGACTTACAGTCACGAAAATAATGCAATTCAGTTGTTTTGTGGAACTTATGTAATATTTGCCCCACAAACAAAAAAGTGCGGAAAGAAATTTGTTGCTGACAAATCAGCAGAAATGCATTATTGCAAATATTACTATGGTACGAAATAAATAAAATATTCAGCATTTTCAACCGATTTCCAAAAAGGAGATTGTTATCAATTCATTGGCATCTTTTTTAAGTATGCTCATTAATTACTCAAAACATCTTTATCAATTTTGATGATATGAACTGCATTGTATTAAGAAATATTATAGAAAGTTACCACGTAATTTTCTATAACCTGAAGTTTATTGTTTTCTAGAAAAGGGAAAAAACATTAATTCAATGTCAAGATATATCATAAACTACAATTGATCGAACAGTATGCTTGTAACAATTTTTATTTTGATTCATTTAAAGCCAGTTTTTTAATAAATTTTAAATTGTGATATATCAAGGTGGCTTTAGAGGTGATTCCTCCATAGATTCTATACTACGGCTGCCTTTTATATTTCGGGATTGGACAACCCTAGTGTTGCAATCTGACAACTGACAGCTCTATCGTAAAGTTTGACATTTTTGAGGTTTTACGTACTCAGAACGTTTTGACATACGAGCGCTATGTGTTGTTTACAGTGACTTAAAGGATTCATCTCGGCCAAAAAATGGAATTAAATCGTGAACATTTTCGTCTGATTATTTTTTACAACTTTCGACGTGGATTCAATCAGCAAGAGTGCAAGGATGAACGTAATTTAATTTTTGGTGGTGAAACTCCATCAAGGACCACTGTTTATCTATGGTATGGTGAATTCAATCGAGGACGTAGTTCACTCCAAGACGAATTTCGTGAAGGTCGTCCAAAAACAGTTGTTGTTCCGGAAACCATTGATGCTGTGCGCGAACTGATATTGCAAGATCGTCATGTGACCTATCGTGAGATTGAGTCAATCTTACACATTAGTGGGACCAGTATACATTCAATATTGCATAAACATTTGAATATCAAAAAAATTTGTTCGCGTTGGATCCCACACAATTTGCCAATCGTTCAAAAAAAGGCTCGTGTCGATTGGTCGAAAGAAAAGTTCAAAAAATACGATCGCGGTGCTTCAAAACAATGACATAGTGACAGGTGATGAATCGTGGATTTACGCGTATGAGCCCGAAAGTAAACAGCAGTCGACTGTATGGGTGTTTCAAGATGAGCCGAATCCAACAAAAGTTGTTCGCGCACGAAGCACTTCCAAGCAAATGATTGCCTGTTTTTTCGGAAAAACTGGACGCATCCATGTCAATGTTTTTCGACACCTGAAGAAGTGGTTGCTGCGTTCAGAATGCATGTTTTGGAGATACCTCAATCAGAGTGGAAAAAGTGCTTCGACAATTGGTTCGAACGCATGCAAAAGTGTATAGATCTTCTGGGGAATATTCTGAAAAACAATAAAGCGATTTTCGATGATTAATATTTGTTTTTGTTCTCTAATCCCGAAATATAAAATTTTTCTCTAAAATTTATCAGCAAGTCATAAAAATAAAGACAAGTCCGAAAAAGTTAAGATAAGTCACTTAAATTAGTACACACATGTCCAAATTTAAATGTCAACATATGTCCGAAAATAATTATTGGTTTCATACGGTGTTTAAACTGTTTTCATTTAGACTCATTTGAAATTGTTTCCATTTTAATATAAATTTCACATTATTAACTTATTCATCAGATTTTTACTGATTTTTGGAATTCTCATTGCATTTTTTGTGAAATAATTCGAAATATGGAATACACATTTATTGAATTTGCAGATATACATATGCATATTTTATTTTCACCTAAACGGTTTTTTAATTGAGAATAATCCTTTTTTTTTTCTAGCTTTATATTTTAAAACTGTGTTAAACATTTATGTTATGTTTCAAAGACAGTATTTTAAGAGGTTCCTACCAAGGCCGTAGCCAGAAATTTTTTTGATAGGTGATGGGCTAAACAGGTCTGAAAATGTATATTTTTGTTCATATATATCCAGGATGAAAAACATGATTAATTTGTGAAAATTGATTCTTGAAACAAAAAATTCCAAAATTTCGGGGGGGGGGGTTGAACCCCCAGACCCCCCGCTGGCTACGGGCTTGGTTCCTACTAGTATTAATCACATTCAATTTGACTATTGACTAGCCTAAAAGTTAATCAAGAAAAATCGATTGATCATATTGTGGAAATTTGTGTTCCACTAAACGTCTGTAATCAGAACAAATTTTCGAATTTTCAAATACCCATTTGTTACAGAAAACACGTGAGGTCAAAAACACCCAACAAACCGACAAAATAAAGCAATATTTACATTGATAAAGGTTTTCAACAAAGCCTATTTTAGGTATACTTGTGTGTTTTACATCAAAATGCTTCAATAAATCTCACAAATCGCGTGCTGCTTTTTTACATAATACAATTTACAAGATAGATTTCAATGTTAAACAATTATTATGGTAACAAAACAACAACCTGAAGATTATATGAAAAAAAAAATAATTTGCGCCAATTTGGCTTTTAATTACACTTTTGTAATTAACAAGAAATTGTACTTAATCACGAATGTGGATCCTAAAAATTACACGTTTCCGCAAACATCTTATTGATATATAAAGGATATTGCATGAAAAATATCATTTTGAATTGTAATAAGCCTGCAATTTTTTTAGTACAATTATTTTACATTACATTTTAAACAAATAGTCAATAGATATGCTAAAAGTTTTTACTTTGATACTGTTAAATATAGTTTTTGCGGAATCGAGACTTAATCAAAATGTAAGTAATGCCAAAATTGTTATCAAAAAAATAAGTAAGTAGAAATGCGAATAATTTCAGACAACTCAAGGTTTGGATCCGACATATCCCTATGGCTTCCATACTGTAATTATTATCATAATTATTTATCCGGTCAATATATTCTCAATATATTTTTTTGTAAAGACAAGCATTCATTTTCTTATTCTTTCAGCCTTAGATCCGACGTCCATTTGGACCAGGCGTTACAGGTTTCATGTATGCAGTGATGGGCAAACGTGTGGAACCAAGCAAATATCTCTGGAATTATTAGAGATATCAAAATGAAATTTGGAAGGTGGATACTGCAGTAGATTGCCTATTTATTTCAATTTTTTTTAGAATTTTGAACTTCCTGTTTTACCGGAAGTAATGTCCACCATTCTGTTGTTATAAATGCCGGCCCAAACGTTCAATTTTTGGGGATGTTGTGTATGAGCCTCTTGTACCCAATTAGGATTACTTTGCGACCAGTAGCGGCTGTTATGTCAATTAACCGTACCATTTAAACAAAATGTAGCCTCGTCTGAAAACACCACATTTCTTATAAAATTATTATCACGGTTACAAATATCCATCATCTTTTCACAAAATTGCAAACGTCTGTCGAAATCGTCTTCGGGGAGTTCTTGAACGAAGCGAATTTTTTATGGATGATATTTTTCTCGCCTTAATATCCTTCCTACTGAACGACGGTTAATTCCATGCATATTGTCGAGGTCGGTAGTGGATAAGTGAGGATTTTCTTCCAACATTTTGAGCTACACCTTCATTACTTGCACTTTTTAACCGTCCACTTTTTGGTAAATTGCTAACTGTTCCACTTGTGTCGTACTTTCGCAAAGTTTTCGTCACTACTGAATGAGATATTTATGTATTCAGATGAACAACGTTAAAAAGGTCACAAACTTCTTGATGCGTCCTTTTCCTCTCCCCATACCCAATCATCATTAATATTTCTATTCTTTCTCTTTCACTTCATTCGGCCATTTTACGATCAAATTAAAACAATACAATCTTTTTACGTCCAAATAAAAAATAAACTAATAACTTATTTTGACAACTACTGTCACTTCTGCAATGAATTTCGTGGAGTACTAAACTTGATTCAGATTTAATTTGCGCCTGATTTAAACAAACGCACGTTTATTCGACTATGGAACAAGCAGTGCTGTTGGTTGTGACGCATAATGCCACTGATTGGCCAATAGAAATACAAATCCTTACCGAGCGGTTTGTTTATATTGGGCGTAAATGAAATCTGAACCGAGTTTAGCTACCATCGAATTTTTCTTTTCCTTAGTTACTTTTCTGTTAATATCTCGGTAGATATTGAAGTAAACAATATCCAACCCGATATTTTTGTATTCGCAATAAAATGTTTCATCAGAAACTAAAATACTATACAGGATGTTTCATTGCAAATTTTAAAATCGACATTACTTCCGGTAAAACAGGAAGTTCAAAATTGTAAAAAAATTGGAAAACAAATAGGCAATCTACTGCAGTATCCACCTTCCAAATTTAATTTTGATATCTCTAATAATTCCAGAGATATTTACTTGGTTCCATCACTGTATATCCGAGGAAACTTTTAAATAAAGTCGGAACAAAATGTAGCCGTTGTCTTTATTCACCGTTGTTTATAATGACGATTTCTGTGGTCCTGCTTTTCACATCTATTTTGATGTTTCTGTCTTTTTTGTTCGCTTTCGATTGTTTTTATTTTATTTTTCGGGTATCGTTTCTTCACAACAGATTTCTGTAGCCCCCAGGTAATTCCTGATAGCCACACGAGCAGCAAGTAGATTGACATACAGCTTCATGATTTACATATTTTAAACTTACACCGTACTTGCATGATAAAGTTGTGTTTTTCATTTTTTATACAAAACTTTATTTTCGTTTTATTTTCCGTTATAATTTATTAGTAATCTAATCACTTTGTTTTGTACCACAAACTACATAAAATAGAAAATAATGCTGTTGGCACTGCTGGTTAAATTGTATGTGCTTTTTGTTGATTTTAGTATACTAAATACTCCGTAAATTGTTGATTTTCTTTTACAAAACTCCAACTTGCTCTTCATTTTTCGTATGTCTCTTTTTTGAAATAGAATTGACTCTCTCTACATGTTTTAAAGATTTAATATAATGAAATTAGACCTCCGTATTTTTACAGTTCTGGATTTATGCCACCTAAACCGAGTGAGTTTTTCATTTTTTCTGATTTGTCTACTACAACTCCCGGATCTTCTTCATTTCGTATTTTATCTTCTGGTCTTTCCATAAACCAAAAACTGTTGATAGTGATGTACTCATTCTTCTGCTTTAATGTTATTAATGTCTGCTTCATGGTTTTCTTGTTTGCTTAAGGTTTTCATGATCTTATTTTTTTTTATAATAGTGTCGCAATTAGTTTGGGGTAGATTCTTTTCAGTTTGTCGAATTCTCCATTTGTTTCTGTGACTATATTTATTTCGGCTTGTACTTGTTCTTCAATTCATTCATTCTTCTTTTACATAAGTAATTTCGAAAAGTTTGTTGAGGAGGTCTTAAATAATTTTGTCTGTTCATTGGGTGTTCTCTCCTCCAAATTTTTTCCTGCAACAGATAAGTATTTAAAAATTGTATATGTACAAAGTGTAGTAAGGCAATTTCGTAAAATTGCCCGGATTATTGGCTGTCTGTACAGACATTATTCCTCACAGTTATTCTGAGAGAAAGAGATGTTTACAAAATGATCAACCAGTATTCCTGTATATAAGTAATGTATTGTATATTGTGTAATACTTATCTGTGTTTGGAGACGTTTCAATTCCGAGTCTGGAGTCGTTGTCAATCATTTAGTTTTGTTTTCGAGGTTTTTTCTAAAAAAATGTTCGCTTTGATCTTGAATTTGTTGTTTTTCAAAAAAATTTGACACTGACAATTTGTCGTTTGGCGATCACTTGACGCTGAGGTTACCGTTTTTTGTTGTGTTAGCAATAAATTCCTCCAGTCCAAATGAAGGTCGGCTGTAGGTGCTCCGATTTCAGTGTTGTTTATCATCATACAGCTGGCTTCTTTAAGTTTTCTCTTTTTTAAATTTTCTTCTTTCAACAAAATCTTTGTTTTATCCCAGTCTATCCTATGGCTGCCGGTGCTCGTTAATACATTATTGGCCAAATTTGATTTGTCCACATGTCTTCTGGAAATGTTATATTGATGTTCTTTTTTCGTTACTTCTAAAGGTCTTGAAGTTTCACCGGTATAAGAATGGCTACAGTCACACAAAACACTGTACACACAATTTTTAGAACTTTGGGTTGCGTTAAACGGTTTGGTATGTGTGAGGATAGAGCGCAATGTATTATTTGTTTTAAAAACAGTTTTAAATACAGCGTTAAAACTTATATACAGGAATACTGGTTGAACATTTTGTAGACATCTCTTTCTGTCAGAATAACTGTGAGGAAGAATCTCTGTACAGACAGCCAGTAATCCCGGCAATTTAACGAAATTGCCTAACTACACTTTGTTCTACATATACAATTTTTAAATACTTATCTGTTGTATGAAATAATTTGGAGGAGAGAAAACCCAATGAACAGACAAAATACTTCTTTTACATAGTTCACTTATACGAGTTCATATCTAAAAAATCTCTTGGTAATTTTAAGCTTGTTATAGGCAGCAAAGTTTTTTAGGCGTTTTCCATTTTCTTTCTCAAAGACACCAATTATTTTATTTATTAGTTTGTTGTCGTCTCTTGCATTAAAATTTCCTGTTAGAATAATTTGGTCTGTTGCTTGTTCTAATTCATCATAAACGGCTTCTGCTTCTTGACATTTACGTTCTTCTGAATCATATGTTATTTCACCTATCTAAGTTTATTCGGGCTAAGACAGTTTTCTCACTCATTCTTTTATAACATCTTTCAATCATCTATTAGCAAATAATACTAACCTTTGGTTGTTATTGCATTTTTATCAACACTTCTTTTGTTTTGGGATCTGGTATCTCTGCGAAATCATTTCACATTGCAACTTTGGTTGATCCTTACCCGATTTATCTGATTTGCCGTTGTTGTTACATTGTCTTTTCCATGTCTGTTGTCCTTTCTGCTACAGATTCCATGATTTATATTCTGTGATGTGACTAAGCACTTTCCAACCATTACCTTGATCTCAAAATGTTCTTTACCAAAATAATGTTTGATATCTATTGTTTTTTCTCGTTCAGACATAGTAAAACCTTGATGCGCGAATGATTCTAATGTAATTGAATTTATCATCATTGAAAATATCCTTTACAATCACACATCCCTTCTTCATTAATTATTTCCCTTTTTTGCAATACCCAATGATCTTCGATCATCATGATCGAATAACAAACGTTGTTAAATAATTAAATTAAGTTAGTTTTACATTCTAAGTGCTACTATACACATCATTTTATGTTGTTGTGATTTCTTTGTCATTGAGTATACTAATTACTACACTAAAATCCAAAAAACTACTCCTTTAATAACAAATTTCTTATATTGTACCTACTATGCACAAATAAACATAACTAGCTTAATTACAGCCTTGAATTATTCAATTTACGTCTAATTATATTATTACTCACCTATAAGTAGTAATAATTGTTCTTTTTTACAGGATTTTGGAGAGAAATTACAAAAAGTGGCGGTAGATTTGCACAACACTTGCATAAAGAAATTCGAAATTCAAGAATCTGATATCGATAAAATTTCCAACGGAAATTTTGATGTTAATGACAAAGTTAAAGTACGTATAAATTTTGGGAAACAAATGCAAATCGATATATGAACATTTGTAAGTTATTTGAGTTAATATAATCGTCGTAACAGTTCTCACATTCGGAACAATAGCTATCTCAACAATCTTATTACATTTATTTGTAGAAAATACAAGTAAAAGTGTCAAAACTTCTCTCATGCGTTCTGTAAGAAAAGAAGGAGAAAAAATATTTTAATGATTGTGTCAGTCTTCACTTGATGAAAGTTCATTTTTAAGATTACTTAAAAACAACAAACATAGACACATCAACAGTTAGAGTAGGCCAACGCAAGTATACCACCACCAAGTGCTGGTGAATGAAGACTGGACAACAGAATAATGTATCCAGGACCAAATAGTCTACCCCGACATACAACAAATCGTTTCACTCAAGAGGAGAGGGCTACCCAGACCACGTTGGGACGAGTTAGCTAATTACTTAGGTGTCCTGAAATCATTGTGGCCCCAATGGGACTCCTTAAAGGTAAAGAATGGAATGTTGAAGAGAAATTGCGAAACCAATGATGGCAGAGAAACCAAGTTTGAACTAGTAGTCCTAAGGAAAAAGGTATCCGCCTTCCTGACCAAATGACATTGGGATTACCAGTCATTCGGGCATGAATAAAGATTTAGATAAAATTCATCAACGATATTACTGGGTAAATTACTTCGAAGACGTCAGAGCCTGGTGCCAGAAATCTGACGCCTGTGTAGTCAGTAAGGGCAAAGGGCAGAATGCACTTTTTTATTTTGCAGAGACGTTCACAATTTATCCGTCGAAACTACATTCCCAGTCCTTATCTTCTTTGTATGCCAATTAAACAACAGTCTATCGATGAATTTATTGCTGGAATAATCAATCCCCTCTAACTAGCCCACAATTTCTGGTGGAAGAGCTAGTAAGAGAATGCGCACCTTCTTGTTCTTGGAATGCGAAATAGTTCCAAAAGGAGAATCAACCAAAAATAGGTAAACGGCATGGAGATACAGAAGGCACCAGGAAACTACTGCCCTGAAAACTCTACTGAGTATCTCTAATATACATCCAACATGGTAGTAAAAAGGGAAAATAACGGGCCTCAGGCCCCGGCAGACCTTAAACGGTCAGAGGCTGCTAAGAACCCCCGTTCATAGGCGACAGAAAGAATACCGCATACAGTATCAATCAATAAACATGACGAGTTAAAGGCTGCGATACAAACATTGAAACATTGCAAAAGCTACAGGACCGGATAAGTTCAATTTCTATTCATAAAAACTTAAGGATAATGCAGGAACAAAATTGCTCTCAGAAATGGTTAATAATATAATAATTCAGGTATAATTCCATACAACTGGTTGTAATGCACCTTCATAACTTTGTTTAAAACGCCATATTCAAAAACAGGCAACCGTCAAAGGTATAGACTCGACTTTAATGTTCAAAAAAAAAAACTAAGGATATAGTCATCAGAAAAAACCAAGTTGAACCATGTCAATTACTGGTCGACCTACAGTTAACTACAAAACTTAGCAGTTATACATATCGAGGCACTATTTAATTGAACATTGGAACCAGTCGGAGAAGATTAAACACAGAATTGAAAAAGCAAGTCGAGCTTTCAAAAATAGACGGCATATTCAGGAGTCACAATCTTAAACTTAAAAAATTAAAAGAAGCTTACTGATATGTTACTTGTTCTCCATTCTACTGTGTGGTGCTACAGACGCATACCTAGGATCTCCTAAGTGGACCACGTTAACAACAAGGAGATACTACGCACCTGCCTAGAATCGGTAAAGAAACCCTGAATAAGGCGAGATAACGGAAACTTGAATACTAAAGCCACAAAATGCGAAATGAACATCGATATGGCCTACTACAACTAATTGTACCAGGACAGATTTATGGCAGAAAAGTTCTAGGAAGAAGAAGAATGACTTCAGAATTTAAGTATATGGTTATCCTTAAGCACGACACGACTTATCAGAACAGTAGTTAATAAAGTCAGAATAGCCTTTTTATTAACCAACATCCCAAATGGATAGGCACTATAAAATGTGAATATCACAACTTTCTTCTAAATCCTTAACGAACAATCTGGAATATACACTATATAGAGTGGGCCTGATGACATAACTGACGCAAAAAAGATGTCCAAAAAACTCGTAATTTTCTTTTATAAGGGAATCATTTGACCCAAAACCTACAGTCCAGTGCCATTTTAAATGTGGTGACTTATAAGATTACGACTTTTTAGTTTCAAGGCACAAACGTTTATAAAGCTAAAAAATCCGAAATTAATACTCAGAAATACTTTTCAACACGTGTTTATTTCAGTGGTATGTTAAGTTTTCAAGAAAATTCAATTTAATATTTGTCTTTTTCGGTAAATCTATGTGAGAAATCAGAAAAGTTTTTCCAATGAGGTTATCAGTGATCCCTAAATGCACATTGTAGTTTGTATTACAATTTTTAGTAAACAGTTGACCGTTGAACCTTTTGCACATTTTAGATTGCCCACCCAGTATATATAATTTGGATTTTACTGTCTTATACTGTTTTTACAAGTCTTATTAATAATTAAACAGATATAGCGGTTACATCAATGAATTCCTAATTTACTAATGAATTTTCAAAACGAAATATATTTTTTTATATCATCCTGTATATGTCGCAGCAATCTAGTAAATGGAACTTAAATACATCACCTTGTATATTCTTTACTCGTCGCTAATTCCAAAATATTTTATTTGCAGGACTATGTTAAATGTTTGTGGTTGGAAGGAGGTGCTGTAAGTATTGAAAATTTTCTTACTCTAAAATGGTCATTTCTTCATGTAGATATAAACTGAATTTGGGTTGTGTTTTTTATTTTAGATGGATGACAAGGCTGCATTCAATTACGAAATGCTAGAAGATCTTCTTCCACCTAAGTTCAAAAGTGCATTACTTGGTATCTTACATTCATGTGATACTGAAACCACAGGTAATTTTATATTAAACTAGCTGTTTGGATAGACTTTTTTCTGTCAGTGTATTGAACCTAATAGATGTCGGTGACATCTACCGTCTATTAAGTAATTTAAGTATATGAACGTATACTATGCTATAACATATACCATACTCTTGACAGATGGTTCGAGTGTTTTATATAAAAACACATAAGTAAATATATATATATATATATATATAGAGATATATATCCACATATTTAGAACTTTATCATTCAACGCAGATACGCTTCCTCCACGCATGTGTTCATTCACAAATTTTATCATTTTATCAATAGAATCCTTTTCCAAAATTTGAAGTTTCACCAATCCGGATATATACATGAGAAGAAATGAGGTAACATACATACAAAAAAAAGCAAAAAAAATACGCGACGAATTGATAACCTTTTACTTTTTGGAAATCGGTTAAAAATACAAATTAGCCCTTTTAATAAAACAAATGTTTAAATAAATTATTTATTAACTTTAAAAAACTTATTTGGCTGTAATAAAATCTCGTGTCAGTGTACGTTAAATCCCCAAACACACAGTTGATTTTGAGTTTAGATGAGAAAAATGGGGTTGTTATGTTTCCCCAAGCAACTTTTCCAATTTTTTATCTTTATTAGAACCTTCCTCGGACTTCAACAATTTTTAAAAAATTAGCCAAACCGATCGAGTCATTTTTATTTATGTAGATTATGTAGATTCTTTAACCCATTTTTTCACTTTTCTGTACAATTTTTCAAACTTTTTCTTTCATTTAGAACGTGTCAGTCATTACAAACACTACAAAAAACAAATTATCTAAACAGGTACAGCCGTACTGAAGTGATACACTTACATATATTCGGCAATTGATTTTTATTTATACAAATAGAATCACTAAACCCGATTCAAACGACAAATAAAGTCTAATCTCACTGTATTTCAGTCGTATACATCAACTTCAACAATGCTATTGGGTAGTTAATCACCAGACCGACAAAAAGCGACGGGAATAACGCGCAACTTTTGGCCAAAGTGTGAACTAGCCTTTATACAATAATTCAATATTTACAAAGTGTAATTTCATTGTCAGAAGTTAACGATATGCACTATCAATGGAAAGAAATATATAGGAAAGGGTTACGACATGTTAAAAACACGAACTTTGTAAAAAAATTGTACAAGAAATCGCATTGTGTGTTAAGGGGCTATTTAGTTCCATTAAGCCCATTTCACACTTGTCGGTGCGATTATTCTTTGAAATGAGGGTTAGAACGACACGAAAAAAAGCTTCGCGAGTTGAAACCAATGGAGAATCGTGCTCTAAATTGAACTAATACATACAATTATGAATAAAAACAGGTTTTGAAAAGAAACATAACTTTTTTATTTCAGAAAATGACGTCGATAAGAGAATTTGGGAGTTAACCCAGTGCTTCTACAGAAAGGACCCCGATGTAAGTAAAATGTAACATATAAACCACCCAACAAGAAAATTTAAAACATCATCATAGGTCCTAGGTCCTCAAAATATGTCTTTTGAGCTCACTTTTGTTCCCAATTATTATTGACGAATTATTTTCATATAAGTATCTAAAAGTACATATTTTTGACTACGCATATCTCAAAACAACAAGATTTGCTATAAATTGCATTCCATGGGGGGGGGGTTACTTACTGATAGTAGTAGAATTAACTGTTCTACGCCATGTTGTTATGAATCCTTCATTCAAAATGGTAGCTGAAGTTTCTGGGAATAGAGGTGCTACGGGATGGCCCGCAAGATTACCTGATTTATCTCCACTTGATTACTTTGTGTGGCGACCCCGGATATCAAAAAGACCCAGATTTCTGACAGATTTTTGTAACATTTACCCTCTTTTTAATTGATGCACAACCAGTAAAAGACCACAGACCTGTCTTGGAATACTTATGTTACCGTGGACATGAGAGGGGAGTTACCTGCTAGAATCTAGAATCTTATCCTTATCCTTATCCTAACCACAAGCCAAAACAACAAGATGTAAAAAACACACTAGTTTTTTAAATCTAAAAATCTTTTATTTTTCAGTTGTTCGTGATATTTTAACAACTATGAAACCTTCAGCGACAAATTTGAACTGCGTGAAATCTGTTTTTTAGAAAATAAATCCTTACTACATACTTAGTGTTTTATTTCTATGTTATCTTGTTTTTTATTTGTAAAGTTAGTATGAAAATATTAACCCGAATATAAAGATTTGTTTATGTTCCTTACCAACAGAAATAACTATGTTAGGTATTTATATTTTACAATATACTAAACCTTGCTTCAACAAATCATTTTGCTGAAGCAAAATATAAAGGTACTATCTATTGTTTTATTTGTACTTATACACGAAAAATTGTACAGCATGCCCGAAATATTTTAATAAATTGGGGAAATATAAAACTGTCCAAATTATGCCACATTGGTTGAAATTCTTTATTGACTAAATTATATCTAAACCGAACAAAAACCTAGAATAGTGCTTATTTTAAGGAGCACTTCTAACTCAAATGACAGTTCCAGACAAAAAAAGTTAGTTCAAAAAGTAGAAAAAGCCGTACTTTTATTTAGTTTTTACCAACTTCATTGTAACGATAAAACTAAAAGTGATATTTTGATATACCAGGACGATTTAATAATCACAATAATACTTAAAGTTTTAGGGTAGTTCTAAAATTTCCTTAAAATATGAGCTGCCCTAAAAAGTTTCGTATACACCAGCTAGTTAAGAAGAATCAAAATGTAGTTGTTAGTGGGTACTACTAAATCTGATGTTTTAGATGGAATTTTTTTTAAAATGCCTTAAATCATCTACTTGAATTTTTGCATTAATACTATGGAATGATTCTTATATTCATATGACCTTGTTGTAACTGGAAGTATTTGATAGACACGGTTTTTTACATAAAAATATTTTCGCTGTCTCTATCAATTAGAAAATTGAATTTTGTTACAATCCATAAGTGATATTGTTTTATATCATTCGACAAAAATCGGAAAGTACTGCAAATTGTTGAAGGTTTTCAGGTGCTGATGAATCACCGTCTTCAGTTAGGTTAGAAATACAACGAAGGTGTTAGATTATTATTTATTTACCTTGCCGAGCTGGTAGATTACTTGGTAGTCATACTCCAATTTGAGACTTCTTTTGGCCAATCGACTGTCAAGACTGAAAATAGCCACATTAACAGAGGTGAGCAGCTAAAAGTAAAAACTTACGGCCAACAATTAGGGGTCTGTAATGCTTGACTACCCACACTATAGCAAGAAATTGTCTTTAGATGATTGAGAACTTGGTTTCATCTCGCAAAGGGTTCTAGAGGCTTAGGCTATGAGCAAATCCTTAACAGTAGGATCTTGAGAACAAACTACGTTAGTAGCAAAGGGAACAGCCAACAAGAGAACTCACTTTAGCTTAACCCTGTTGAACGAAATGACCACTCACTGGCATGGTCCTCCCACACATCTACCAGCAAAATGCATATTAAGATTATTATGAATTAATCTAGTGTGATGACCGTAGTTCCATCGTACAACACCACATATTGGACGAATGCTGAACCACCATTAACAATTGTAAAAGTATATCTAACAAGTCCAAATAAACCTAACCATTTACGAATGCATCACAAAACGTAATCCAATTACGTGATCCCCAAACACCCACAGGCCACCTAGTTTGACTATGTGTTGCTGTAAGTTATTCTTGAATGGATACATATCATATCTGTTAATTCCTCAGCATGGAGGCTCATTTCGAACAACATTTAACTCTTTACAACTTAATAAATGATACAAAATTTAACAGAAGTTTTTAAAAAAAACGAACTGTTAATTACTACTGAATAATATCATTTACCACGTTCAAATTGGCATACTAATTTAAAAAAAAACTCCCTTTTTGTTATTACATTGTAAATATCTCAGGAATTAATGATTCTAACTATACTGTTATGTTTTTATTTTCACACTCGGGTTCAGTTCTTGGATTTATCTAAAAACACAGTCCAACTCACACTAATTTATTTTCACTACTTTAACACAATTTATATTCACAGAACAATTTACAATTTATTTCTACTTAGCTATATGACCGTCGAATATTGAATAAATCTCGTAGCCAGCTGTCTAGGTTTATATATTTCTCTCGGAATTCTCTGGTAAGTCAACAAACCATCGGGAAACTTTTTTGATGTGTTCTGGAAGCTTCAAGAGAAGTCGGCCAATTCCCAGTAACGGCAGCCGCCAGTCTCGGGTTAAGAGACAAAACATTTTGGATTCCCAGAAGTATAGGAAGAATGCCGTTTGCACCAGATATCGAATGAATACCCCTTACAATACTAAACAGATGAAATAAATCATGTACTTGAGGTTTGACTGGCCCGATTTTCAAACTATTTCAATATCATCATCGTTTCATTTGATTTGATTCACTTAATTTTTTGAATAAAATTTATTTGCTCTGCCTATATGTTTCAAAACTTTTGGCCGAATTAGTTTCATAAATCAAAAAATATTGGTTTATATATTTCTTGATAAATCCTTTCATTTGACAAGTTGAATGATGAATTTTTTTTACAATTTTCAATTATTTTTTTCAACTGTCTTCTAAAATTAATATTTTATTTTCGCTCGATTATCGTATTATCTGAGAGAGACCCTATTTCAAAATTTTAGGCTCAATAGTTTTGAGTTTTGAGTCTTTTCCTTCCAAAAATAACCTCCATAATCAAGATTCAATGATTTAGCGTATAAGTAATCAACTTCAACGTTTCTCATCCAGAAAATTCGAAAAAATAAAACATTTAAAAAATATATATAACCGAGTTCTATCTATAACTAAAAAGCTAAAAATAATTATAACAAAATACAACTCTAGCAAATAAATAACACATTCAATGTTGTAAGGTACCTACCCAGGAAGTAAAAAATGTAAACATAAAAGGTGCTCATTCTGTACAAATTAATTACCTACCAATCTAGTATATTTTGAAGCCGGTGCCAAGCAAATCTAAAATCCTTATACAAAACGAGCTTGGTACTCATTGATTTAAGGAGCCGAAAATACTATGCTTTATTCGCAATTAAAACTTCCAGTGCCTAAAATTACCGCACTATTACGTTGGAATTAAAATATTTATGAGGAAATGTCCGTTATGTCATTTCGATGAAATTTTTGATAAGATTTTGGAATTTTCGGCGATTTTCTACAAAACTGCAAGTTGCACGTCACAGAAAAGTATATGAGATCACTAGGGATCTTCCTTAACAGATTAAACGTTAAAAACTATACATATCCATAAGGAGTTATCGAAAAATCGACTAAAATATGAGGAATATTGGTCGATTTTCATGCATGCATGTGTTCATTCACAAATTTTATCACTTTAGCAAAATTTGAAGTTTCACCAATCCGGATATATACTCTATTAAACAAGACCATATTCATTCAAAACGGTGCACCACAGGAGAAGAAATCAGGTAACATACATACAAAAAAAAAAGCGAAAAAATACGCGACGAATTGATAACCTCCTCCTTTTTGGAAGTCGGTTAAAAAGAAGAGCATTATCATGCGATTCTTAGATTAAAATACCTACATTAATTATTTAGAAACATGACTTTCACCTTTTAATAAAAAAAATATATCGTCCAGATTTACGACAAACTGTTCTGACGTTAATAATATTATATAATTACTATAGTAAAAATAATTAATGCAATATAACTTTTTTCGAAAATAATTATCTCTATAATCGTTCTATTAATGTATGTATATAAATAAATAACTAGGTTTTCAAATAATTATTTCTCATTAAACTTTCGCAGTAAACTTTTGCCCACAAGTGAAATATTTCTAACAAACATGTTCAAAATTTTGGTAATGTTATTTTTGGGAGTTGCTGTAGTTAAATCTGGCTTAAACCGAAATGTGAGTACATTTATTTATACAGATATTCTTACAAAATTCAGTTCTGAACTTTTAAATTCAGAATATTGAAATATTGGCTTCTATAATATTCCTGGAGTAAACAAAGAGTTTATATGCAGGGCTTTCATTTCAAAACTATCCACCCAAAATAACTTTTAAAAAATCTTTAAAAGAAAAAGACAAAAAACACCTAATTTATATTTACGGGTGAGACACTTTACACATATCGGTCACCCTGCAGTTTCAACCCCTGAGCTGCGGTGAATGTCACTTCTACAAGTTTAAAGACAATCTTTTGACACATGAATGTTTTAAATCAGATAATTTTTTACAAGGTAATGACCGAGAAACCTATTTTTAGAAACTTAAAAACCGTAAAAAATTAAAAATTTTGAGTTGTAATTGAAAAAAAGTGAGAATAATCCTTAAATGTTATTTTTATGTTTTTTGGGCAATAACACCACAATCGAAATAAAACGACGTATATTGCAGGAATACCAAACGATTCAAAGTCTATTCTGACTTCGTTGTCAATAGCTTTATATTTATTGAAGTAAATTGCAAAATGAAAGTTTGATTTATGAAATTTAAATTGACACTAGAAAATTTGTTGTTTTTAGATATACAGGTAGCACAAAAAATTCTAAAGATCATGTATTATAGTTAAACAGCTTTCAAATTAGAAGAATTTGAAAGAGTTGTCTTTAGAATTTATAAGTGGCGTTCCTTGGTACGACTTTGTTATAAGATAGCGCATTCGCCAAAAATGCGATCAAAGAATTCTATTGTTTCAGTGATCCCATTAACGTCATAAGGGAAAACCTCGGAAAAACCTTATGAACTATCCCGATACTGGGTTGTTCAAAAAAAGGTCACCATTAATAATTTCTTGCTTAATTGTTGGTAAACAGATTTAATCTACAGAAGTAGAAGCGATACAATTGTCTTCATTCAAAAGAATTAAGACAGACTCTTTTATTTTTCGTTTCGTGTGATATTGTTCTTTGTGAAGTATAGTTGAATTGCCAAATTGTATTTTGTGGCCTAGGTCCCAACCATGTTCACAAATTTTCGATTTTTCAAATTGTCGTTTCTTTATGTAATTCTTGTGTTCATTTATTCGTACGTTTAATGGTCTCGATGTTTCTTCAATATAAAATTTATTGCATTCGCAAGGAATCTTGTATATGCAGTTTTTTGAGTTCTGGGTTTTGTTGGTTGGTTATGTTTTCGATATTAGAGATTTCAGTGTATTTCTTGTTTGGAATGTTGTTTTAACATTAAATCTGTTGCCCACTCTTTTCAATCTTTCTGACAGACCCTGTATATATAGTATAGTTGTAACTGTAGTGTAGTTGTTCTGAGTAGTAGTAGTGTTCTGGGTTGATTCGAAAGGTTGGTTTTCAGTTCAAGTCTGTTTAACTATTTGTTGATAAATTTTGTGGGGTAATTGTTTCCAGTGAGTTTAGGTATCTCATACAAACAGATACCTAAATTTCAATTCAAATCATCCGAATACAGTAAAGAAAGGTGTCATTAAGTCATTATATGGTAGAGACCAACTGTTCTGATGATAATAAATTCAACAAAGAAAAAATAATTATAAAACATGTTCTCAATTACCCCACTAAATTTATCAAGAAAGAGTTAAACAGATTGGAACTGAAAACAAACCTTCCAAAATCAATCCAGAATTTCTCTTATTAGCGTACTTACAACTACACCATATATACAGGGTCTGTCAGAAAGATTGAAAAGAGTGGGCAACAGATTTAATGTTAAAACAACATTCCAAACAAGAAATACACTGAAATCTCTAATATCGAAAACATAACCAACCAACAAAACCCAGAACTCAAAAAACTGCATATACAAGATTCCTTGCGAATGCAATAAATTTTATATTGAAGAAACATCGAGACCATTAAACGTACGAATAAATGAACACAAGAATTACATAAAGAAACGACAATTTGAAAAATCGAAAATTTGTGAACATCCTTGGGGCCTAGGCCAAAAAATACAATTTGGCAATTCAACTATACTTCACAAAGAACAGTATAATACGAAACGAAAAATAAAAGAGTCTGCCTTAATTCTTTTGAATGAAGACGATTGTATCGCTTCTACTTCTGTAGAATTTAATCGTATCTGGTTACCGACAATTAAGGAAGAAATTATTAATGGTAACCTCCTTTTGAACAATCCAGTATCGGGATAGTTCATAAGGTTTTCCTAGTTTTTCCCTTATGACGTTAATGGGATCACTGAAACAATGGAATTCTTTGATCGCATTTTTGGCGAATGCGCTATCTTATAACAAAGTCGTACCAAGGAACGCCACTAATAAATTCTAAAGACAACTCTTTCAAAATCTTCTAATTTGAAAGATGTTTAACTATAATACATGATCTTTAGAATTTTTTTTACTACCTGTATATCTAAAAACAACAAATTTTCTAATGTCAATTATCAAATTTTCATTTTGCAATTTGCGAGTACATCAATAAATATAAATCCATTGACAAGTCAGAATAGACTCTAAAACGTTTGGTTTTCCATCAATATACGTCGTTTTATTTCGATTGTGATGTTATTACCCAAGAAAACATAAAAATAATCAAGAATATGTCACAAACAACGTTTAAAAGACAATCCGGAAATGTTTTTGCGAAAGATATTTGCGACTTTAAATCTAAACAATTTTTTATTAATAGTGGTTTTGTTGTATACTAACCATAAAATTTGGACAATGGTTTGTTCTTTGCAAGAAAGAATTGAAATAATATTTATTGATGGGGAAGAAGAACGCTGTGCACGCAGAACTGCTCATGTTTTTCATCAGAGACATCCCGATAAAAATATTAGGGATCAGCATGTTTGATTAAGTTGATAAATTTCAAGAAACTGGAATGTTATGCAATAAAATTGTCAAGAATGCTAAAGTTTTAACATCAGTACCAAAAGTTTCCAAGTTAACATTATTTCCGTCGGATCTGTGCATAAAACGTTACGTCTAAATAAATTCAGACCCTAATTTTATTGAAAAGATTTGTTTTCCTAACCAAACAGGATTTTTTAATGGATTTGTCAATAAACATAATTGCATATACTGGGACAATACCAATCCACAAGTTTTTAAGGAAGAGCACAACCAACATCCTCAGAACGTTCTTTTTTCTTTTTTCGTGGAAGTAAATTTGGATTTATTAGAAAATGTGATAAATCCCCCTATAACCGAATCTTTAGAAAATCAAATAGATCAAGAGGGTCATTCCATATCAAATCGACAAATAGTTTTGGTGGAGTGTTTTGTCTCATCATAAAACGAAGTTCTGCCAAAGGAAGAAATTTTAAAAAACTTTCCTAAGAGATATTCAAAATTAAAAATTTCACAGTTTTTCCGATTTTATGAGTTTAGTTATTTCATATTTCAGAAACTACTGAATATTAAATAAAAACTCTGGTACATTTTTAGAAGACACTTAGAGGTATGAGAAAAAAAATTTGAAAAAATTTTTCAAAATTTTAAAATTGTGGAAAGTAACCATCGCGGGAAAATTCTGGCCTCAAAATTTTTTATATTATACCTCTAACATATCTAAATAAATTCTGAGATTTTCAGAGGGGTGTTCTTTTTCGTTTCAAAGATATGAATTTTTGAATTTTGGCAAAATAGTTTTTTTTCTATTTTTTCAACTTTTTTTGTTGAATCTCATTATCCCACATGATTACCGAAATTTGAGGTCTAAAATATTTTTATATGTTCCATATTCCAACCATCCTGTATACGCGACCGCTTTTAGGCCACTCTACAAGCAAGCTACCCTGTAATACATTTTTGTGCTAACATATTTTATATCACACTGTATAACTATAATATTACACCACCATATGTTTTTAACTACCCTGTATATGCATTTGCTTATGGCCACTCATTGTAATATTTTTTGAACCACCATGCATAATTATAATTTCAATACATCCTATATTGTAACCACCCTGTAAATGAAATTGCTAATGGGATTCTAAATAAACAGATAATTACATACAATTTTGAGATATTTTTGTTTTTACATCCCATTAACATAAGAAAAATATTTTAGACCTCAAATTTCGGTAATCATGTTTTAGAATGATATTCAACAAAAAAAGTTGTAAAAAATGGAAAAAAAATAATTTGGCAAAATTCAAAAATTCATATCTTTGAAATAAATAGGAACACCCCTCTGAAACTTCAGAATTTCTTTAGATATGTTAAAGGTATAATATAAAAAAAATTGAGGCCAGAATTTTCCCGCGATGGTTACTTTCCACGATTTTGAAAAATTCAAAATTTTTCTTAAATTTTAAAATTTTTAAATTTTTTTTTCTCATACCTCTAATTGTCTTCTAAAAATGTTTCAGAGTTTTTTTTAATATTTAGTAGTTTCTGAAATATTAAATAACTAAACTCATAAAATCGGAAAAACAGTGAAATTTTTAATTTTGAATATCTCTTAGGAAAAATTTTTTATTTTTTTTCCTTTGACAAAACATGGTTTTATGATAAGACAAAACTCTCCACCAAAATTCATCCGAATCGGTGGGGGTCGCGTCCGACTATTTGTCGATTTGACATGGAATAACCCAAGATGAAACTTTATTGCTAGACGAAGACCTATTTTTTCAACATGCCTGTACGAAATTGGGTTAAAGAGACATTTCCAGATAAATGAAGTGGAAGAAGGGGGCGGTATAGAATGACCAGCAAGATCACCCGACATAACGCTCCTTGATTTTTTTATGGGGACATCTAAAAACTGATCTTAGACGATGAATACTGGAGTGTGAGGAGATTACACCTAATCGGTTCAGAGTAAATTAACAACAATTTAGTTAGAGTTGTCAATAAAAGCAATTAATTTGACAACCGCCTACTAGAAAAATAAATAACAGACGGATGAAATTGATAATTTTTTTACACAAAAAAAACGTGGCAGAGACGTAAAAAACGGAACAACTAAAAATGATTGTAAATTTACAAGCCATTCATTTACATTTTTTGTCAATTGCCAGGGGCGTACTAAAAAAAAGTTGTAGGGGCAGAAAGAATACGTAACCCCAGAAAAAGTACCACTGTACTGTACTGTACTGTAGATTTTCATGACCTGTGATCTTATCATGAAGACTTCAAGGATGCATTAATGCTCCAAATTTAAACTAAATATCTCGAAAACTTTAGTAATCAGAAGAAAAAAACTGAAAAATTCGTTATAAATTGACTCGAAGAAGCACATCTTCAAATCTTTCGCAGTTATTCATTTATACCCCCTGTATTTAATAGTAATTTTCCGTCATGAATCGTTTGATGTAATTGCTGTGTACTAAAACTACTTTGTACGACGTTATTCTTTTTTCTCCTTTCATTAATTATATAAATTATTACCTTGATTTACTTTAATTGCTCATCTTTTAATGTTACTATTACATAGTGTGTTTTCGATCTAAATTACGCAGTTTTAAATTTCAATACAATTTTAATATCATCGTGTTAAAGTGAACGAGAAATTTTTTAATTATCGTTTGTATTATAAATTCTTCACTTCACTTTCTATCTCTTCTTCTCATACATAAGCCATTTTAATTTTTGGATTTATCAAATACTTCATAGAAAATTTTGTTTTATATTCAAAAACTAATCTAACACATAAAATGGTTGTTTACTTAAATCTGGGAGACATTAAAAGACTTCTGTGCATTGATACAACTTTCTTCCAGCTTTCTGGTCGTCCTTGTATCGCTTTCATATACTAGGTCTGTCATTTTTTTGCTTTAATAAGAATATGCATCATGGTATATTGTAAAAATAAAAATGTGTTCAATTTCAGCAACTAGGTGACAAACTGACGAAGCTAGCAGCAGAATTGCACAACACATGCCTACAGAAGTACAATATCGATCCAGCTGATATCGAAAAGATGAACAAAGGAAATTTTGACGTCAATGATAAAGATATTGTGAGTACAATAATAATAAGGTAGTCTTTAACGTATACCGTTTGTAGACACAGTATTGATAGATTGGCCAAAAAGGATCTTATAGACTAATTGCAGTTCCACTTCACAGAACTGATTGAAATTTGGTTATGAGATTTGTTATCACGAGTTTCGCCAGCCTATAATGTACAAGAATAACAAACACATGTCATATGCAGAAAGTTTTCGCATGGATGTTATTTTTCTATACAAAGCCCTCTCTTATTAATACATTTTTCCCAACAGATTTTCTTAAATTTTAACTAACTGCTTTCACGTCTTGGTCGCCTTCAGAACGACATCCTTCAGGTGCCTCCTTGAACAGCCCAAACATGTAATAGTAACATGGATACAAATCCAGCATATACGGTGGACGTTCAAGTGTGTACTAATTAATTATTTTCAGCATATGTATGTGGCTGAACGTTATTATGAAGAACAATCACACTTCGGATAGACAGATATAGTGATAGTGTGATTGGGCACTTAAGTATCAGTTGCTATGGGTCGGTTTCCCAGAGAAGGTATGTGAGATTGTTTCATTATTAGTTTTTGTTATGAGGACATCAAGAAACGGCAGAAAAGAATTGGACTCCATTTTCCATTGATGTATACTATTGCTGTGTTGTAGAAAACATACTTTGGAACTCTTTTAAAACAGTCTTATGGTGAAGCTGGGGGAGTAGACAGATTGCGAGCCCAAATTCGGTCTAGAACTCATTTTTTGTTAGTGACATGTTCTTTTTTATTTTGTCTCTTGATAATGGCTCCAAAGCTGTAGTCGAAACTTCGGGTATGGATCATACTAGTAAATAAAATATATCCAGTAAAAGAAGGAAAAAAAACCGTCGGACACGTCAAATTTGAAAATAAACAGGTTTCTTATGTGGTCTGCATGACGTCAATTTTTTTTTAAATGGCAACTCCAATATTTGCTATATAGATTTAAAAGATCTAGTAATTTTACAAACAGGGTGTTTAAATTTGAAATCAGTAACATAACAAGTTTTTCTAGAAAAAGAAAATTCTCTTTTATTCATTTAAATCAAGAAAATGATATAAATGTATCTAACAAAAGAATTAAAAAAATCAAGGCAACTGTTCAAATTGGCCACCATTTAGTAGCTGACAATGAGCAACGCAATTTTCAATTTTTTTTCACATCCGTTGACACCTGAGGACTGATTTCTTCTGTTATTCTTTAAATCTTTGGTAGTATTTAATCGGGTGACTTAAATTTTGTAACAATTTGTGAAATAAAATAATTTTATTTTTTTATGTTAATTTTTTAAATAAAACTGAAAACACTTAGGATTTGCGATGTTGAAAAATTACGCAATTGTATATCTTTCTTCTAAATAAACTGATCTTTGTTCTCAAAATAATTGTGTTCAATACTTTCACTTATGCTTAATTACAAATTCTCTTACTAATCGATAGGTATAAGGTATTAAAAAATATATCCAAAATGAAAACAGAGGAGAGTTTAATAAAAAATATAAAAATATGGTGTACAAAAAAATGATCCAAAAAAATTAGATACTCTCTGTGGTGACTAAATTTGGAAAATCTAATATATCTATAATAGTGAAAAATTAATGCATTTACAAATATACAAAGTGAAAATTAGTATATTTACAATTGGGCTTTTACCTGGATATATTTTATTTGATATGTTCCATACTTTACGAGCACACTGTATATTCATTACTATGTCTTTGTATGCAGCACTTTTTATTAAATGTAGTTCTTATTCATACAGTTTTTTAACACTTAAATGCATTTTGTTGCTTTTTGGCAATATACTTCTTACTGCTTTTTACTATACTATTCAAACTCACACTACAGCATTATCGATTTATTGCATGAAGTATCCTTTGTGTTACGTACCGCTTTATAACAAGCTACACGCTTTTGTTGATAGGTGGCGGTCGTCTTGGTGTATTATTGGTATTTCCCAGTCTCTAGACAGTCAAA